>SNQJ01S0141603.1:0-22750 GCA_010110895.2 Picea sitchensis | reverse complement strand
TTCAAAATATTATAAAGAAAAATATTTAAATTTAATTATTATTAAAATATTATAAATAAATAAAAATGATGTTAATAAGTATATTTTTTAAAGTAAAAACAAAAGTATGTGTGATGAAAAATGTTATTATGTCTTTTTTTTCTTTGTATGAAAATGTGAATTTTTTTATTGATATTATAAGAAGTTATAAGTTTTATATTACATTTATATGGAAGATAATGAATATTATTTATTGATATTAATTTTGGTTTATTGGATTTAAGAAAAAAATTGTAAGGAATTAAATAATTTGTTTTATAATTTTATTTTATATATTTGAAAAAATTAAAAAGAAACGTTCTTAAATCTCCATAATTTTGATGAATTCATAATTTAGGAAGATCATTATTATTATTAATATTTGAAATTGAGATTTAATGTGGGCACAAACAAGATATTCTAAAAAAAATGTGTCATTCATCCTCCATTTTAGTATAATAAAGAGGACAAATTATTTCATCCCAACATATTTCAAGAATTCTCAAAAACCTTATTTTATTATAAAAACTTGTGAGATTTCATTCTTATTTTAATACTTTTGATTTTCTTATTTAAATTAGTGGAAAAAAACATTTTATCTTATAAATTGATGTCAATAAACTACAATATCTTACTTTTCTCCTTTCCTTTATTTCCTTATTACACTATAATTATTCTTTAAATTTAAATATTATTAAATATTTTCTCAATTTTATACCACAAATGTTTTGAAAATAAAAACTCAATACTTTTACTAACAAAACTTTATCATTAATAATGAATTTCTTCCAATATATTCACATTCAAATCCTCAATCAATATATATAATTATTTATACACTCTAAATACTTTTTTTTTTCCAAGAAAAAATTATCTCAAATTTATATAGGGTATAAGTTCGTTTACAAATTTTGCATCAAGCTGGAATGTACATGTTCGGTGTTGGCCAAGAAAGGACCATTACATACCATATCCAAATGACTTCAAGGAGGAGAACAAGAAATGACCACTCTAGCATGGGGAAACTTAGAAGAAGAATCTAGTATACTTACTATGCTATCCACATCATACTTGATAAGGGCCTTATAATTCGAAGATATTATAAAAGGAGATAGGGCTCTCTAATCCTTTATCACAATGATAGACCGACAGCCTCCCAACCACTTCGCTTAGAGCCCTCTTTGAGAGTGCGTCCGCCTCTGTATTATGTAATTTGGGAATATGACGGAAGTTTACGTCGGTGAAGATATTGGACAGCTCCATCGTTTTTTGCTTCCATCCTTCAATGTGGACTGAATGGAGATTACATTTATGGTTTATCCAATCAATTATTACTCTCGAGTCTCCTAAAACAAGTAAGTGGTTTAAGGACCAACAAGAAGCAAGGGTGAGAGAAGCCCACAAGCCCATGAGTTCGGCTTTGGTGTTTGATCCCGCACCACAGTTTAAGAACCATTTAGTGGTCCTTGACGGATGATATTTGAAGGTGCCTCCTACCCCACAACAAATACCGTTAGATTGTGTAGCACTGTCAAAGCAAACTAGAGTAGAGCCTTTCGCCAACGAATGCTCACAAGCTTTGTTTTGGATTGTCTTTACAGAGGTCGGCTGCCAATGGAAGGAGGACAAGATTCTATGAAGAACCGCTTGACAGGATGGAGGTCGTCCCTCAAAAATACCTGGTTACGTTCTTTCCAGGTCTGCCAGCAAACATGGGCTGCCAAGGGAAGTGGAGCCGATTTATTCGAGAGCCAAGATGAGAAGCACTCTGTAATGGAGTTGCCCTTCCAGGCAAGCGATAGAGAGTAATGTTGTATTAAACGATTCCAGATAAGAGCTGTGAAGTCACAGTGATCAGAAGGTGATGGATATCTTCTGATGCTCAGTTGCATAGGGGGGAAATCCCGAGCCCCTGCCAGCCCCTCTTACGGAGCGCCTCCCAAGTGAGCGCTTTATCCTTCACGCAGAGCCAAATAAAAAATTTAAGCTTAAGTGGTATCGACCACTTCCAAATCATTTGAAGCCACGCGACCTCTGAAATATTGGCCATTGGTTGTTGGAGGGCCGCATAGGCGTTTTTAATGGTTAGGATGCCAGAAGCATCACCTTCGGCCCACAGGAGAATGTCCTGCGATTCTTTGAGAGAGATTCCAGCTGATTTCAGGGCTGTAGTATAGGCGTCCCATTCCTTTTCCAGTGGTCCCAGGAGTTGTAAGTCGCTGCTATGAAACCAGAGGTCGGGGAGAGGAAGTGCGTTGGCTGCCACTTTCACCTGCGCCAGGCACCCGAGATTAAATGTAGAGAGCTATGATCTGAGAAGTGGCGAGAGGATATAGAGGTTCTCCAAGATGAGAATCTTATCCCTCCCAAGTAAAATCTCAATACCTGATCCGAGCTTCCATCTTAGCCAGTGTAAAATAACCAGTGAGGTGGAGGTTAGGCCCCTCCAAAAGGGTGAAGCCCTTTTCTGCTCATGTGAAGTCTTTCGCAACCAATGGAGGAGAGGAAGGGAGTCAAGATATTTATCCATAATGACTCGGTTCCAGATGTTGTTATGAGTAACCACTCTCTAGAAAGAGCAAGCCAAGAGTGTCGTGTTGAAAACAATAAGGTTCTTGAGCACCCATCCCCCTTCCTTTCGGGGTCTAGAAAGTGACTGCCAGCTGCAAAGGTGGAAATGACGTTTACTAGCAAGGTCGTTCCATAGGAAATTAAAGGAGAGCCTTCGAAGTAAAATAATGATTTTGTTTGGGATCCGCTCAAGTGTCATCCAATAGACAACAAGACCTTCAAGCACCGATTTGACTAGAGTGAAACACCCACCCAGGGAGAACCACTTATTGCACCAAAAGCCTATCCTCCTTTCGAATAATGCCACTAGCCAGCTCCAATCTGCAGAGGTGGAGGCTCCTGGTTTCAGCCGGTAGCCTAGGTAACTGAAGCCTTCTTTCAAATCAATAAAAGAAAAGGGGATGGAGTCTTTGAGTAGCGAGAGCTCAGCCTCAGATAATCCCCAATAATGAACTGTGGATTTTAAGGAGTTAATGGTCATACCCGAAACTGTGCAGTAGAGATGAAGTACATCCAAAATAATAAGCCACTCCGTAAGGTCAGCTTTGACATTAGGAGAATGTCGTCAACGAACATGAGATGTACAATCTTGATGAGTCTTGATACCTTTATACCAGAGATTTGGTGTTCAGAGATGGATTTTGCAAGGAGAAGGCTAAGGCTTTCCATAATAAGTATGAAGAGGTATGGAGAGAGTGGGCATCCCTGTCGGAGCCCTCTTTCACTTTTGAAGAAACTAGACGCCTCCCCATTTATCAGCACCGCAAAATTAGCACTAGTGACACAAGACAGAATCCAGTACGTGAACTTGTCTCCAAAGCCCACTGAGTGAAGGATTAGTCTCAAAAAAACCCAATCTATGCCGTCGAAAGCCTTTTTGAGGTCTATTTTCATGATCAAAGCCTTTAGATTTTTCTATTTGATGGAGTGGATCCTCTCGTGGGCAGCACCAATGGCATCTTGTATTCTCCTGCCTTTTAAAAAACCGAGTTGTTCAGCTGAAAGACTCCTTTCTAGATACGGCTTCATCCAGTTAGAGATAACTTTTGAAACTGCCTTGTAAATAAGGTTGCACAAGGAGATTGGTCTGTAATCATTGAAGGAGACTAAATTGTTTTCTTTGGGGATCAATACCAAGAAAGTGGAGTTAAGACTTTTTGAGATCTTACCTTTGATGTGAGTGTCTTCCACCATCTGGAGGAGATCCGGTCCAACAGAGACCTCTTCTCGTCCAAGAACCTCATCAATGTTTTGCCGACCAGACTTGTCCCCACTTGGAGTAATGGGAGATCCGGGAATGAGGCTATTGCCAAGCGACTTGATCGCTTCTTAATCTCTGATAGTTACTTGTCCTCCTCAGGCTTCCCAACCTCGTGGGTGGAGCTTCCTTACTTTTCTGACCATGCGCCCATTCTCCTAAAGATGAATCTTCCCCTCCAGCATAACGCTTTCCCCTACAAGTTCAATCACCACTGGCTATCCTCCGCTGACTATTCCGATCTGGTCCATTCTGTCTGGACATACCCGTGCTTCCAAAGAGAAAGTAACCCATAGCTGAGAATTATTTGGAAACTAAAGGTTCTAAAAGCACACTCAAAGTCCTAGAGTAAACTAAAGAAGGAAACGGAGGCAGCCCTTCTAATTAACTTGGAATTTGAGATTAATAATCTCATTTTACTATCAACCACAGCCGCCCTGTCATTGGAGGACTCTGAATCATTAAAGGCGCTAGAGAAGAGCAGAGACCACATTCTGCGGGAAGAGAAAAAGTGTTGGAGACTTCGCAGCTGAGCGACCTAGCTTAAATGGGGAGACTCCAATACCAAATTTTTTCACAATTTAGCAAGTTACAATAGAAACAAAAAACAAATTTGGTCAATTCAAAGTGATAGTGATGAGACTCTCCGTGGCCAAGAGGCAATCAAAGCAGAGGCTGTCACATATTTCGAGCAGCTTTTCAAAGCCAACAGAAGTCATAATCTTCTTGAGAAAGTTGCTACCGCCAGCCTTTATCCAAAACTGGTAACAACCACTGAAGCATCCGACCTCTATAAGCCAGTCACCCTTCCGGAGATTAAGGATATATTGATCCATTTCAAAAAAGAGAGAAGTCCAGGGCCCGACGGTTGGACAACATAATTCTTCTCCTACTTTTTTGATCTCGTTGGACCGGATCTCCTCTAGATGGTGGAAGACACTCGCATCAAAGGTAAGATCTCAAAAAGTCTTAACTCCACTTTCCTGGTATTGATCCCCAAAGAAAACAATTCAGTCTCCTCAATCAAATACACTCTAAATACTTATTCAAATCCTCAATCAATACATATAATTATTTATACACTCTAAATACTTTTACTAACAAAACTTTATCATTAATAATAAATTTCTTCCAATATATTCACATTCAAATCCTCAATCAATACATATAATTATTTATGCACTCTAAATTCTCATAAAGTGATAAAGATTGTCACATTCAAATCATCAATCAATACGTACAAAATTCTCATAAAGTGATAATGATTATCGCATTCAAATCATCAATCAATACATACAATTATTTATGCACTCTCTAAATTTTCATAAAGTGATAAAGAGTATATAGAAATTATAGATCTAGTTAAATATGTTCATTGTTCATCTTTAAAAGTTATGAAATCAAAATCATTAAAGTGATTTTAGAGTTTTATTTTCGAAGTGAAATTAATTTTAGCTAAAATAAAGATAAATTTAATGAAATGTTTATATGGAAAATTTTAACCATCCATATTTATTTTAAAGAGTAAATCTTGATGAATCTTATTAATTTTTAATATATAAATTATAAAAAAAATTGGTAATTTAAAAAAAAATCAAAATTAAAAGAATTTTATATAATTTTTAGAAACTTTTAGTGATTAATAAAATAAAATAATTTATCTTATATAAAATGGACAAAATGTTAAAAAATAAAATAAAATAATTGGCAATTTCTTCTTAAAAAATAAATAAATTGATAACTCTTAAAATTTTTCTTGCCATTTCACATTAAATTGAAACTTTACAAATTAGTTTTAAAATGCATTTGAGTTTGATAAATTATGAATTTAATTGATTCAAATTTATTCATTATAATCATAATGATTGAAGGAATATATATTCTAGTGGAAAAATGATCGAAGGGATAAGTAAAATAATTGAATCTTTCAAAGATAGAGACAGGGTGAGGGATATAAAATTAAATGTTTTCTCTATTATTCTCTGCACCCCCACCCTCATATATGAGGGGTATATGAAGGGTGGGGGTGGGGGTAATATTAGAGAAAACATTAGTATTAGGGGTGGGGGTAAGGGTAATATTAGAGAAAACATTAGTATTAGGGGTGGGGAGGGTAATATTAGAGAAAACATACTAATGTAAACATACTAGTGTTTTCTCTAATATTACCCCCCACCCCACCATCTTGAGAATCAATATGTCACTTATAGTGTGTAGAGAACATAATCTTTATAGGAGAAACTATAATGAAAAAAACTTCTTTCTGCATCGCCTTTAATATATCTCTCAAAGACTTAGGAGGCCAGAAAAATGAAAGCAAATTCTAATTTTTTTTTTAAATATATTATTTGCATTTCAAGTGCATATCAACATAATATTTATATTTTCAAAATATTTATTTCCAAGTAAATATATGAGTGTACTTTTGGTGGTGAATAGTTGAAGGGAAATAAATTGGAAGAATCTCCCTCAAACCTAATTTTTTAAGTTGGATCTATTTGTTTTTTAGAAGAAGGTTAATTATTTTATGAGTTTGAACTTTTCCATTTTGTCATCACTAGAATTTGGTTATACAATCTTTGCGAAAATTATAATTTTGGATTTGATAAATTTTTTGTTTTAAATCCATAAATGGATTCAAGATCCTCGAATATCCCTATTGCAATCGGATTGTGTGATGTTAACATATGATATTTACAATTCCATCAATCCAAGATGATTTTTTCCATATTTCAGGTTAAAATAACAAGTTTTCCTTCATGTTTTTTTTTTGTAAGTTAGAATCTTATATTACCTTCATGAAACTGAGTACCAAATACATATCATCTGACCTGGTGCCTATACTGCCAAAAATGGAAACCAACTCCAGCACTAGGTCCTATAAATCTTTAAATTTCTGCCCTGGGGGCCAAAAGTAAAATGTCTAGATTTCCCAGAATGACTACAAAGCAAGCTTAGATATAAAACATGTTGAAAAAATACAAAAACTGAAATTAAAAGATAAGAAAAAGACATGGTAGGATTGTTAGATTAAATGGCAGATTGACCGCTATGACCATCGTCATGAGGAGGAAATGGCCAGGTTGGAGCAAAAGCGCACCGATGTCGATCACATTCTGGTTAATGTTGGCAGGGTTGTTGGCTATATAGCGAGTCAAAGAGCTCTACTAGCTTATGATCCATCATCTCCTAACGGAAATGTTGTTCCGAAATGTCCCTACGAAGTTCAAAAATTAATTGAAGTTGGTCATTAGAGAACCGACGTGGATAATTCTCTTCTTATATCCCACTGGGGTTTTTCACTGGAACATGCAAGTTGTTACCCATGTCAATTATGTAAGCCAAAGGAGTAGGAACCTCTAGTAGAGAATGTCTTCCTGTAGGAAAAGAAAGGACCTCCACATTTTCCTGGTAATGGACCGATGGAATTTCCTCTTCCACAATTTCATAGCCCCATACCTTCTCATCATATTGGCTTGCCAAAGGGGAAGAGGTCCACGGAGAAGAATCAAAGAGACTAGGGGAAGGAGAAATTCAAGGGCGACGACCTACATAAATGTGGAAGGTTCCCGAACCCCTGCGAGGTTTACCTCGTTCATGAGGCATGGTGCAGATAGGGAGAGGAAAGGACCAGAAAGGGAGCCAAAAGAAACCAGGAACAAGCATATAATAGAGGGAAGAATAATTATGGCTACCAATGGGAGGAATTATGGCTGAGATATATAAACAAGGCGAGATAAAAGAGGTCATTGCGGGGTTCGTACCCCATAAAAGAGCCATAACAACACCACATATGGAATTCACCGCCACTGTACCAGAGTTTGTAGTGCCAACCATAGATGATATCCGTGGCATAATGTAGAGCATGAGAACAAGGCCGTAGAGGTGAAAGTGAGAATACATGTTCCACCTCGGGCGAGGAGTCAAGTGCTTAGAGGTGACACTGACATCCAAATGGTGTAATGTCATATTGGGCTAGGTGGCACCCCATCCAGGTTTCCTTCAAGTTGTTTTGAGCGGTTGAAAAAGGGAAAAATCATAGAACGTTTAGACTATGATTGCTTTTTATATCTAACTGGTTGAGTGACATCATTAAAAATGCTTTGTCAACGTTATTAATATCTATCATAGTGGTTCCATGAGAGATAATAAATTCAAATGGAAAAAACACATACAACCTTTCTATGGGAAGGTCCCCGATGGAAAATGAATGGTCGTTGATTTCATTTGAAGACATGTACCACAGAGAATAAGGGAAGTTTTTTTTTCAAAAATACATCTTATATTACAGGGAAAAATTTACAAGAAAGCAAAAGAAAAGAAAATAAAAAATGGAAAAGTATATACAATGATATCTCATATTTTCTTCTTAAAAGCAACTAGTGTAGCAATAGAGTTAAAATAGATTAAAGCACTTAACTCCTTGGCATCCTTAATTAATAAGTACCCTTGGCAGACAATTGCATACATACCTCTTCTTCCCAAGAGTGAAAAAAAGATTGGAATGAATTTACCTAATCAAAGAATACATATTTGCATCTTAAATTCTAGATTGCAAATAAAGTCGTAATTTGAAGACAACGCCAAATGCTCGAGAAGTGAGACAATACCAATGACCTCGAGTCACCAAAAAGAGTTTTACACCAATGAAGTTGTCCCTAAAGAAGCACTAAATAATCATTTCTCAACCAACAATATGACCTATCAAAATCTAATTCCCATAAGATATATTTCTAGGTCTCTAAGAATCTACAATGGGGCCCCAAGCCATCTCTCAACCCAGTTTTGGCAAGACAATCTTTAGAAGGCAGCCCCTGATAAACAACTAACCTTGCAAAGACTCAAATATTGTAGCTTAGACGTAGTGCCCAAACACTCTGCAATTGATGGATACAAATAGCCATAGGGACATAAGACATCCATCTAGCATTTAAAATAAGAGATAAGGGGTGCTTCCAATATAAAAGACAATAAAGTTTCTTTGAATCATACTACTCAAGTGGTTTCCCAAATCTCCATCCCCAATCTCTCCAAAAATGCCCCTACATGTCAATATTTATCTTATATTGATTCTTAGGAGGAAGCAAACCCATTATGTCACTGATAGACATATTATTGGATGAAAGAAGAGCCTTCTTCTAAGTTAAGTTTCTCCAATCCTTCCAATTCCAAGGAGAAAAGTCCTAAAGATCCTTAAAAAATATGACCCCTTTCTTGCTTAGCTTGAAAGCTTGAAATCTAGGACACGACTCAACAATACACAACCCTTGATTCAACCACTTCCAAATAGGTTTCCACACCATATCCCATCTAGCAAAACTCCAAGCTAACTTCCATCTAATTGGAGGAGCGACAAACCTCCAAGCCTCCCAAATGCTTCAACAAATGATAGAACCTATCACCTTAAAGAGTTGAGGGAACAAAATAATATCGCATATCCCAAAGGGGCCTTAGATCAAGATAAGATGTTGAGCTAACTAAAATTGATGATGAAAGAGAATATGCTAAGGGATAGATCCTTTAAGACACCTGAATGTCCACTTCACAACCAAGATACAACCTTGCATCGCCACAATAATTAGGCTAATACTACCTTCATTTTTGTGCATATTGCAAATATCCCAATGAACCATAGGACATCCATGCTTTCCACCATACTTGGACCAAATAAAGGACTTGAGAATTACTCCAATATATTGAATTAAGCCATGCTAGGGAGCCAACAAGAGACATAGTAAGTTTGCAAATCTTTAAGAATATGTGAGACCACTATAAGCTTATCGGCTAAGGGGAGATCCTTATACTAATAGATCGAAATCTTGGACTACAACCACTTAAGACACCAGTTCCACATATCAACAAAAAAAAGGCCAATATCAAAAGGGATCCCAAGATAGTAGACAATATCTCTAGGCATGACCTAATTCCATGAATATGTAATCCAACTAGAAGGATCATCTAACCCAAACAACCAAAAGTATGTTTTCCTGTCACTAACCACAACCCCATAAGTGTAGTAGAAATTATCTAGTATCTTACATTGAATATTGATCCAAATGCACCAACATAAGAAAATAATCAACAAAATCATTATTACTCATTTCCAACCCATCCAAGAGAGAGATACCACAAATTATCCCTCACATCCTTGTTGACTCCAATAAATAACCTAAAGCATCAATAGATAAAATGTAGAGGTAAGGGGCAAGAGGGAAACCCTATCTAATTGAATGATGCAGTAGGATGCCTCTAGTTAAAGTGATATTCACATAGACAAAGGTTGAAGCAATAGAAAAACGGGTTTGCACCATTGCAACACATATGGGGCCAAAAGTGAGACACTAGAGCATGTTTGTGATGAATGGCCAATCAACCCTACCATAAGCTTTTTCAAAATCAATATTGAGAAACAAGGAATCCTAAATAGTCTCCCTGGCCTATTCTATGGCCTCGTATGCAGAGATAACAATATCAAGAATGGATTTTCCCTGCACAAAACTCATTGCTCCTCTTGAAAAATCCATCTACAGGTTACTCTTTGAGTATGAAGTGTGATAGCCTTAACCATAATCTCATCGAAAATACTAAGAAGAGTATTTGGCTTCCAACCCTAATAATAAATGGATAAGTTTTCTTTGGGATCAATTTAATAACCCCATAGTTAAGAGAGGTTGTCAAATCACCCAAATAAAAAGCCTCATTGGCCATGCAATACAAGTCTCCATTGACTATATCCCAAATTGATTTAAAAACTCATAAGACAATCCATCAATACTAGGAGACTTACCATTCTTCATAAAGGAAAGAGCAACAAGTTGTTTCTCCTTGGAAAGTACTGCATCCAAGCTGATCTGGATCCACCACACTAACCTTCCCAGGGATTAATTGATAATAGGCTTGTCTATCAGTCAAAACAGAGTCTGAAAAATGATAAGGAGAGACATTGCACTAAAAATGAAACTCAAACAACTCTTCAATATTGGAGTTGTCTTCTTGTAGAGACCCATAATCCCGACAAAGTCCCATGATCCAATCTGCTTTTCTTGAGATTGTTCTAGGATCAAATAACAATGTCAAGGCATCTCATAATAATTATTCAATTGATTAAAATGACCTTGTAATGCCCCTAATTTAATCTGAGCTTTCAATGAATAATAATCAGAAATAAAGAGGCCTAATCTCATCATAAATTTCTTTCAAAATTAATAAGATGGAAAGAAGAGTTGAGATAACAATAACTGAAAGAGTGAGTAATGTATCCAATCCTGATAAATATTACTACATTTTCAATATAAGAAATAACAAAGGATTTACATGTGTCATGAAATATGAATAATTTTAACAAAATATAAAAACACAGGTCTTACTTAACTCACAAAAAAGAAGAGGAAATGTTGTACTTGTATAATTGTTTTATAATTTACTGCAGTGGAGGTTGTACCAAGTTGAAACAACTATGTCATGGATAAACTGATTAGAAGAGAATGGTTTATGGAAACATAGAGAAGAATCACATAAACCCTAGAAATGAAAAATCAGAATCTCTCTATCTTCCATAGAAATATATTTTGTTGAAAGTTGTGTATTTTCTCAGGGCGCAAAAAGTTCCTTTACAAACTCTTTGATTATATATTTATACACTAAAATTACAACAAAAATTGGTATTTGATCCTGGAGATATCTTCCTATTCTAAAAATTCCGATCTGATTAGATAATTCCTAGATCTCTTCAACTGCAAAAACCTCTTCGTTTTGTTGATCAGATGCCCCAAATTAGACTCAAGATCATTGATACAAAACAATAATCGAAACAACGTCCATATGCCACCATGACTGTCATATGATGATTTAATTTGTTATCACAATCCTTAATTAATCCCACATCTATCGTGGAATTTGGTATTCTTGGCTTTATATAGAATAGGCCTTTCATAGAAGATTCAAAATTGAACGAACATTCCTCGTAACCTCATGCATAGTGTAACCTTTTAGAAGTGGGTCCCTGCTTTACCGGATCAACCTTTCCTTAAAAAACATACAAATTCCATAATCAAACTTAGTGTCTGGTGACCCAACATGACGTGACATGTTGATGTCACCACAAACATGTTTCATCCCTCATCGATCCATGTTCTCATTAATGTGGCAGAAAGACATGCCACGTGTAAATGATGAATTTTCCACAGGACCAGAAGAGATCATGAGAAGGGTTTCATAAAAAGTTCGACATCCAATGTTGATGGCTCGAGATGATGTCATATCGGATCAGATCGATATTCTTTGCAACTGTGGGATAGGATCCCAGTGATCCAATAACCTAGATCTCGACATGACGTGGCACCTTCTCGTTGGTTGCATACGTCGACTTACGTATATCGGTCTTCGGATTGTCAGAAGAGTTTGGGATTAACCTTTCCAGTATATCCTGATGTCCAAGATCCGAAAGAATCCTGACCATTGATTTGATATATCTCGAATCCAATCTTCGTCATTGATTTAGAGCCCGATCCATTATGAGTCGTCGATTTGATATGTTGTTGGACCAAAAGACTTCAACCCCAATGACATTATGCTGACATCATATGGACGTGTGGTAACTCTGTACTGGTGTTGAGTTAGAATGCCACATGGGAGGATGATGTGGCACTAGATCGAGACTATAGGAAAAATCTCTCGGATGCAGTGAACTCCCTAGGTTTGGTGGTCCGACATGACGTCATTGCTAATGTCATCTACTGGGTCCCATGGCTACATGGAAACCTTCTATTGATTTGCATTGGTGTTGAGGTGGACAAGTAGGTCATGTGTCACCTAGATCTTTTGTGCTAACCCATACGACGGATAGGTTCCACGTGCCCATGTGGCATCTATTGGTAGGCTTGTCAATGTCCTGTTGGCGGGTGATGTGGCACCAGATCGGGTTGTTAGTCTGGTTCTTGTTAAATTTTTACCATCCGTGAGGCTGGTGATCCGACATCCTGGTGATCCAATAACAGGAGATTTGAATTACAAAGTAACCTTTAGGAACCGCGAAACGGTGAGAATCATTGATACATGCCCGTGAGAAAATATAGGTCGCTTATCTTCGTATTTTACCTTGCTTGACCTACACACAAACGTTATTTTATTAATTTAAAATATTATATTAAACAAAAGAAAATATTAGTTTAATATATACAAGAACGATACAAAACACATAGCTATTATAAAATTTTAAACGATTAAACTAAATCAAAGAAATTAAAATCTAAGTTTAAAACTAAAACTAATAAATATAAAAATTAACACAAAATAAGAAAATGAAAATTAATTTAATAGATCAAAATCAGATAAACAAATTAAATAGAAAATAAAACATATTCTAATAAAAAATTGAATTTTTATTTAGAATTTTAACCTATGTTACAACATTAGGCTCCATCTAGGGATTGTGGCTCCCTGTGAGGCACAAAGAACAATAGACCATGTGTTTGTATTATTGGGCCATGGAGTCTTTTTTCTCTAAAATCAAAATCTATTTACAAACCCAAATAAAACTAAGTACTTTCTTCTCATGAAATGAACTCTATATAGAAGTAGTAAAATTGTTAATATACATAAATAAAAACATATTTAACAATAAATTTCAAGTTAGGCTAATGATAATTTCTTTATTAAAACTTACTCAAGAATTGTCTAAAAGAATCAGTCTAAATTTAACAAAAATATTAGATTTCTAACTGACTTTGTTCTAACTCAAGGTTATGAATAATAATCAGATTTAATTTTAAAGAGACCTATTCAAATCAAGATACAAAAATCATTGAAAAGTAATTAATAACAAAGCATTAGTAAAAGGTATGTAAAACAACCTTGACATACATCACATGTATTGCTTCACTCCATAGTCTTGATGAAGTTATCCGCATACCCCAAATTGAATTTCCTTTCACCACTTCATTTAAATGATTTTATTTGTTTGAAATGAGGGCAATCATTAAATGAATTTACTTTCATCATCTTTTTTGGACAAAAAGGCATAAGCTAACAATTGATAAGTGAAATCTACTTTTACTGTGTTGATGAAATTTGGAATATTGGAGGATTGGAAATAAATAGATTTAAACCAATCAACTACATGATCTTCTAAAACATGTAAAAACATCCTTTGATCTTTGTGTGCATATATGCAAACCCTCCTCATTTGCTTGAAGAAATTTGAACTTCAATGAACAACCAAAGACACCTTCTTCAAATTGTTGATGTTCTTCCTGAAATGCAAGTATTTGACAAGAATTAGGAACATTAATATAATTAATACCATCATCAACAATATCCTCCTGATATGTTATAACATCAACAAAATGTTTTTGAACAACAATTTGTTCTTGATCATAACCAACTGAAATATCATTCTTATAATCTTGATTATTGAAAATTTATGAATATGATGTTTGGGAAATTTGTTCTTCTTTATTTTCTTTGTCAAAACTAAAACTTTGCATTTGTTGATGGTAAGTAAATATTTGAAAACCAAGCTTTTCATCATCAATTTTAAACTTATCTTGGACATTAACTTCTTGAAAATCAAAGCTATCATATATACAATTACTGTTGTTTGAAATTTCTGAGATTGATAACACAAAGATATCATTTTGTTCAAAAATATTTTGACTTTTATCCTCCATGATAGGAAAAAGATATGTAACTTCTTAAAGACTTTCAAGTGCATTCATACCAGAACTGTCCATATATGTTTTTTTATAGGCAAGTAAATATTCTTCATCCTCGTAAACTTTTTATTTCAACTCTTGAACACATTCAAACTTTTATTCAAAATCATCAATCCCTATATCTCTAAATACTAACAAAAGTAATGCATTTGTCTGAAAATCATCAAAACCTTCATAAATATCATAAACTGATGAATTAATGAACATTTCTAAATATTCTTTTTGCAAAATCTATTCTTCTTTGATATCAATCTCCGATTTTGAATCATAACTATGATATATAGGTTGATAAGTATTCAAGCTCTCTAAATATAACCTAAAGAATTTTTTCTTTGATCATCTTGAAAATTTTCTTGAATATACTCATAGCAGCTTTTTTAGATTCATAATTAATAAATTCATTTTCCTCATTATGAAAATCACTCAAGAAATTAATGCAAAAATCAGTTTCAAAATCATTTACATGTTGCTGATTTAAAATATACATGTCTAATTCTTCTTGCTCATCTTCTTCTTTCTTCTCTTCTACATTCAGATCTTCATCTATTTTATCATACAACATCCCACAAGCCCATAAATTGTTTTGAATTTCTTCAACATCTATAAACATTTGTTGCAAAGTGGAAGACTTCCTTTCTCTAAGTAAAAATGCTAAATCAAGATGATGTGCTAGTGCATAGTATACCTTAGAAAGAGCTTCTGAAGGACAAATTTCAACAGGCAAATTGTTATAGAAATTTTCAAATCTTCTGTTGAATTTCATAATTGTTTCATCATTCCTTCTTTTTGTAGCATAAAACTCAGAAATATATTGATTGTGAGATTTCCTTTTAGCCCGTTTATGCAGGAAAACATCATAAAAGTCAGTTCAAGTATTAATTAATTCAACTAGTAAATTTCTAAACCATCTTTTCACTTCTCCTACTAATGAATGAGTGAACATTCTCATCAAAACATCTTCATACTGAATATCTAAACAATCTATGAAATGTTCAAAGGCTTCCATGTGCCTTTTTGCTATAACATCAATTTCTCCATTGAATAAAGGAAGATATTTGAAAATTTTAGGAGGAGGATCATGAAGAACTAATGGGATTTTGAGAAGTTTATACCTATTTAAAGCCCAAGGATGAATCTTTGCAGGTTGATCATAAGGTATATAAGAGACTAAGGAAATTCACAAATTAATTTCATTCCCAATTGATGTACAAGAATGACTATGCTCTGGAAGAGTGGGAATCTGTACTTTCTGAAAACAGAAAGCTCTCAAAAGATATTGATGCAATAAGTTGATCATTACTTTCAGAAGAAAAAAATAATAAAGGATTATCTACTTGAGTAATATGGGGAGAATCTAGAGTTTCGTTTTCAAAGATTTGAAATGAGGTTTTGAACTTTTTATCCTTTTAATTTATAAAATAGAACAAAACCTTTTTCAACTGTAAAATAAAAAGCAATAAAGAACCAAATAGAAAATCAAAAATTTCTGGAAAGAAGCTTGCCATTTGATACCTGATCATTTTGAAATAATTCTTCATTTTTTTCAACAGGGCTCGCTTACCAGTGGAGTCTAAAAATCTGATTGGAATCACATTGGAATCTCTAGTGAAGGTCACAATGGATTCTTCAGATCATGGAGTTGTTATAGGAATCATAGTGAAGTCGTCAAGTGAAGAGTAATTAAAGAGAATACATATTTCTGATTCTATTCACCATCATAATTCAAATATATTCAATGTCGCACTCATAGGGAAAATAAGTCTTTCAAATGTGTCCCCGACAACGACACCAAAAACATGTTGTTCCTGAGATTGTTCTAGGCTCAAAAAGCAATTTGTCTATACATATCATAATAATAATTCAATTGATTAAAATGAACTTTTAATACCCATAATTTAATATGAGCTTTCAATGAATAATAATAAAAAATAAAGAGGCCTAATCTCATCATAAAGTTCTTTCAAAATTAATAAGATGGAAAGCATAGTTGAGATAAACAATAATTGAAAGGAGTAATGTATCCAATATTGATAAATATTACTTCATCTCCAATAGAAGAAATAACAACTCAAATTTACCTATGTGATGAAATATGAAGAATTTTAACAAAATATAAAAGCACGGGTCTTACTTAACTCACAACAAAGTAGATGAAATGTTGTACTTGTATAATTGTTTTGTAATTTACTGCAGTGGAGGTTGTACCAAGTTGCAACAAATATGGTATGGATATACCAATTAGAAGATAATGATTTATGGAAACATAGAGAAGAAGCACATAAACCCTAGAATTGAAAATGAAAATCTCTCTATCTTCTATAGAAACAGTTTTTATTGAAAGTTGTGTATTTTCTCAAGGCGCAAAAAGTTCCATTACAATATCTTTGAATAGATATGTATACACCAAAATTACAACATAAATTGTTATCTGATCATGGAGATATCTTCCTATTCTAAAAATGTCAATATGATCAGATAATCCCTGGATCTCTTCAACTACAAAAAAATCTTCGTTTTGTTGATCAGATGCCCCAAATTAGACTCAAGATCATTGATACACAACAACTGTCAAATCAACGTCCATATGCCACCACAGCCGTCAGATGATGCTTTAATTTTTAATCACAATCATTAATTATTCCCACATTTATCATTGAATTTGGTATTCTTGGATTTATATAGAATAGGCTTTTCAGAGAAGATTTGAAATTTAACGAACAAACCACGAAACCTCATGCATAGTGTAACCTTTTAGAAGTTGGTCCTTGCTTTACCGGATCGACCTTTCCTTGACAAACATACAACTTCAATAATCAAACCCGATTTTCAGTGACTCGACATGATGTGGCGTGTTGATGTCACCACAAACACGTGGCACCCCTCATTGGTCCTTATTGTCATTGATGTGGAAGAAAGACATGCCACGTGTAAATGTTGAGTTGTCCACTGGACCAAAAGAGATCATGAGAAGGGTTTCATAAAAAGTCTAACATCTCGGTGTCGATGGCCTAACATGGCGTCATATTGGATTGGAGCGATATGTTGTGCAACTATGGTCTAGGAGCTCGGTGATCCGATAGTCGAGATCCCGACATGACATGGAACCTCCTGGTTGGTTGCATATGCCGACTGATGTATATCAGTCCCTGGATTATCATAAGAGTTTGAGCTTAACCTTTCTGGTATATCCATATGTCCGAGATCCGAAAGAATCTCGTCTATTCATCTGATATATCTCGGATCCGATCTTTGTCGTTGATCTAAAGCCCTATCTATTATGAGTTGTCGATTTGATATGTTGTGGGACCAAAAGACTTCAACCCCAATGATGTCATGCTAACATCATATGGACGCATGTCAGCTCTATACTAGTGTTGAGTTGGCATGCCATGTGAGAGGTTGATGTGGCACCATATTGAGACTGTAGGAAAAATCTCTCGGATATGGTGAACTCTTGGGGTCTGTGGTCTGACATGAAGTCATTGTTGATGTCATCTACTGGGTCCCATGGCTACGTGGAAACCTTCTATTGATTTACACTGGCGCTGAGGTGGACAAGTAGGCCACGTGTCACCTGAATCTGTTATGCTAACCCATACATTTGGCAGGTTCCACGTGCCCACGTGGCATCTATTGGTTGGCCTTGTCAGTGTTCCGCTAGCGGGTGATGTGGCACCAGATCGGGTGGATCAAGTCATTAGTCTGGTTCTTGTTAAATTTTTACCATCTAGGAGGCCAATGATCTGACATCCCAATGATCCAATAGCGGGAGATTTGAATTACAAAGGAACCTTTGGAAACTGTAAAATGATGAGAATCGTTGATCTATGCTCGCAAAAAAATATAGGTCGTCGATCTTTGTATTTTACCTTACTCGACCTACACACAAACATTATTTTATTAGTTTAAAATATTATATCAAACAAAATAAATCTAGTCTTATATATACAAGAACGATACGAAACACATAAGTATTATAAAATTTTAAACGATTATAACTAAATCAAAGAAATTAAAATCTAAGTTTAAAACTAAAATTGATAAATATAAAAATTAACACAAAATAAGAAAAGGAAAATTAATCTAATAGATCAAAATCAAATTAACATTTAGATAAACAAAGTAAATAGGAAAGAAAACATATTCTAATAAAAAATTTGAATTTTTATTTAGGATTTTAACCTATGTTACAACACAATCGGTAGAGACTTTCCACATTAGAAAATCAAAGTATAATTTTGAGCCTATATCCCCTTTATTAATCCATTGGAAATAATCTTGAACCCTAACTCTCTCGTGGTGTATTATTCTTCTCTCTGGACTACAATCTACCACTGCATTGTCTCTTCTTGGAGTGAGGCGTTGTGAAGATCCTCCTCTAAGAATGTACAGATTTCTTCTAGATTCCTTTGAGCCTCCTATAACTCCCTCCTCCTCTTACTAGAAATTAAAAAACCCCAACCTTGCATAAATTTAACCATACGATGGAGGGATGCATCCCACTAAACCATCCACTTGGCATCCCCTTATGGCTAAGGGGAAAGGTTCGAAACCTTTTGGACTAAATCTTTGAACTTTGGAGATTCCAGGTGAGAGACATTTCTCTTGAAGAAGAAGAAGGAAGAAGCATAATCATCTTGATGCCCAATGAGATAACTATCTAGATGTGCAAGTGATCATAGTTGATCATATCTATCAACACATTGACTAGTTGAAGTTTACTTGAGAAATTGACCCCATGCCAAGGCCCATAGAAATTATCCACTTCCACCTATACCTTATCTTTTCCCTATTGACACTTTAATCCATGTTAACCACCATCTATAATATGAATATTTTTGTCTCTAGTTAGGATCTTGTAAAGAAGCCTTGCAGTGGGACTGTGCTTGGTTCTTCAAATTATAAACAAAATTACTAGTACTACCATCTATGTCACCAAACAACTCAACCATATTAAAATCCCCATCAATAATCCAATTTGGAAGTGGGAAAGAAGAAGCCATCCACTCCTAAAGGGTACACCTGTCACTATTGGTGTTAGGGGAATAAGTAGAACAAAAACCAACCAACCTATCTTAAATCAAGGTTGTAACCCACACACATTTGTGTGAAGGGTTAGAATGATGCCCAACTACAAATATATATAGGAAAGAAGAAAGAGCCAACACAATCCCACCACTCCCTTTAGTATGTTCCAAATTCCAACAAGGGCCCACTAACAAAAGCTCACTCAAAATCATAACTCAAAACCAACTTCTTAAATGAAAACCATGTTAGGTTTGTCTTTATGTAGCATATCCTTAACATATGTCTTCTTGCTAGGGATAGACATCCCTTTGAGATTCCAAAACACAAGAGACAACTTCTTTCAGGGATTAATCCCATTCTCAAGCTACTAAAGATGTTGGTAGGCATGAAGCCACCACCATAGAATGGNATTCACATTGCATAAGAATTGAGGGTCTTTTGGGGGAGGTACCTCTTACCAAGGAACCATGTCTAGAATTGGGGGAGGGACATGGTTAACATGTGGTTTAGGCTTAGGCATTGAGGGTTCCTTGGGCTATTTGGGTTTGGGTTTGTGAATGGGGAAATCACATATAAGGTGATCTTGTGCTTTACATGTGAAGTAGGCATTACAAAGATTCAAGTAACAAACTTTCTATCGGAAAACTCCATCAATGGTAAAAACTAATATGAATAAAGGAAGCTTATCCTTTAGATCCACTTAAACACAAACACTAGGGTTAACTCAAAAGGAGTTGCAATCATCATGTATTATCAATACTTTACCAAATATTTGAGTAAACAAGTCAACAAAAGGACAAAATTCTACATGGAGTCTAGGGAACTCAATCCACAAAGGATATTGAGCTTAAGAATGATTATCCAGATTGAAATCAGACCTCCATAACTACACATAGACCAGTGACCCAACAATGTTCCATGTGCCATACTAGAGGACATTTTGATAAGAAACACATGAGTTGAACATTAGGAAAATATACTTGCACCTTGATCCCCAATACAAATTTAAAAAAATTCTTTTAGTTTCCCAATTCAAAATAACTCATTTGTTGAAGGCATCTTCATTTGGCATACATTGGAGAACAAACAAAATAACCCCTCGATATTCAACATTCTGGTGACCCTACTCATATTCCTTATTATGATTGAAAAAATTAAAATCCTCCTATGGATATAGGTAATTCATTGGCAGGAAAACAAGATTGGGAATGGTTTCTTCTCGAAAACCCCAACAAAAGGCTAGGGTACAAACTAGGAATTACTTGTACTTTGCAATCTTAGCTTGAGTTAAGGTTTGTTGTAGGCTAGGAGACATCCTAACACCTTAGACTTGAGGGGTGCCTCAGAGGTGGCATCTAATATAAGATTGGTGTGAGCTTCCTTTCCCATCACCTTAGCGGGGCCATAATCAATAATCAATGTAATAGTCCACCCCCTCTCATGGCTTCATAGAGCTTTCCATGACTATTGGAATGAACTCCTCCTCAACCATGTTAGAAAAAAATCATGGGACTCGATCTTAAAGATATACAACCTCCATAGATGCTTCCTATTGCACTTCCACATCCATAATGAAGGGTTGGGCATGAAGCACCAATCTCCCATTTAGAGAACGAACTACGTTCCCTAGATTTGTTGCGCATGTAGTGCACTTCTCATACAAAGTATTAACTAAGGATTTGCCTCTTTTAAATTTAATATCCTCTGCCCGAGGTGATCTAGGGGACGGATTTCCCAAACCATGCAAATTTATATTTGCAAAAAAATATCTAATCATAAAAAATGTTTCAGCAATCGCCACATGACCACCATCCATATGGTCGATGTATGCCTATTTCACTCCATCTCCTAGACTGTGATCCTTCTCCAAGGCCGTACATGAATTTGTAATCTCCCTTGGTGGTTCAGGGTTAGAATTTAGAAAAACAAAAAATTCAATATTACTTCATCGACCAACTAATTTGGAAGTGGAATAAAGAGAGGTCAACTTCGTGGGTCTATATATAGAAAAAGAAATATGTGCCCAACATTAATTGATTATATCTGTTTAGAATAATTATACTTTTTAATAGATCTCACATTTGGAACAAACAAAGAAGGGGTTGCAAATAACCTAACGAATCAAGGAATTATGAAGAAAATTATTGATAAAAAAATTCATATGTTCAATCTATATATAATAAACACTTAAGTGAACAATACATATTATGAACCAAAGTCTAAAATACCAATCTATAGTCCAAAGTTAATTTTAAATAATAAATTATATATATATAATCATATGGACTTGCATACTCTTTCGTCTCTCTTATTAGTGATTAGTGCTAGGGACTATAGTTTTCAGCATGCGATCAAAGTCTTATGATCATGTATTAGTTTACCCAATAACGATAACCAAAGTTTTTAAGAAAATGTTTATTATTTTCTTTTCTAAAAATTAAAATAGATATTTACTATTATTACAAATTTATATTTCCATTTTCTTATTCGTTTATATGGAAATGATGGGACTAGATACCTTCTTGTGAGCTATTGTTTTTAAATATTTGTCAGAGCATAAAAAATAATCTTAATAAACAAATTTCTATGTATTTGTGATTGGTTATTTGGAGGTCCACATTGCACATTATCTGACACTACATATCAATGCAATCGATGTAGTATTGTGCAGATGATGCTTTGCACTATTCCCTCATGTTCTCCTCACTGTCTCACCACCTCGAAAGCCAAAGGGAGAGGGGGAAAGGAAATAAGGAAGGACCTGCCTTTTTGGAGATGTTGACAAAGATACCCTGAGAGAACTTGTTGATGGTAGAGGAGTATCCATGGTTGATTCTTGTTGGGCTCCTGAATTGCTAGCAAAAGCACTACAGTGGAGGAAACATTAGGAATACCCACAAAATTAGAGTGTATACCATGTAAAAAATTTATATTCTTGAGTTAATTATTTAGTGAATTCCCCAATCAATCTCCAGTTTTGTGAATTCCTAAATTCCTATTATTGCATGTAGGCACCATATTCAATTACATAGACTACACATGCTCTCAAAGTGAAAAAGAGAAATGGATTTACAGATTCAATTACATAGTTTGTACACAGGTTCTCAAAGAGGCAAGGAGAAATGAATTTAGTAAGAGTTACCCTGATGTTGGAAAATACGTG
>SNQJ01S0141602.1:19215-29336 GCA_010110895.2 Picea sitchensis | reverse complement strand
AATGTGGTATTCACCGTATTCTCAATTTGCAACATCAACAATGAGATAGCATAAAAATTAAAATCATTACTGATGCAAGGTGTAATAGGACAGGATATCGAGGTGTAAACTATAGTGGATCATAACTCAGATTGATAAATCAGTAGGGAGGTATTAATATCATGTGTATGCCTCAGATCATTAACATTTGGCATTTGCCAATTAAAACAAATGTTTTGATTGACAGAGAATACTAGAGCATAGGATAAAGATGTTATTTGTCAATAACTAGAGAGTGATAATTCTACAGTTTCAGATAGCAATAAAACCTTCAAATCAATGACAATAGGGATGATAATTTGCAGTCCAAATTGAAACATTGGACACATGCCACGAAGAATAAACATTGCTGATAGTAAGGATGAGGCAAAGGATGGCTAGGAAAGGCAAAACATCTTCAAAGCAATGTTCAGGTGCATGGTATTTGTCATTGAACTGTGTCAAATTTCAATGGATAATTTGGTGAACTTGGAAAAGGTTTAAATTTTAAAACTATCTCGCAACCAGATTGACATGAATTTTTGGCAGTATTCACATCCATATTATCCCCAAGAGATGTGTGCCATTGAGCGTACAATTAGACAAGAACCTTTTGTACCAAATACACTCAACTATGGATTCTCATGATTTGGTTCAAAAATGGGAAGGCATGATTGACATGATCTCCTACAGGCTACAAGGTTTCACATTTAAAAAGGATTATGAAATTTTGATAAAAACAATATTGTTATGTTCCTTCAACATTAACACTTTGGACATTGGATAGCAAGAATTTGACAAAACATTGCCCCCAACAACTATATCATTACCTTTAGGCTTTTAATAATTAATAATATTAAATTATTAATATATCATTTGACATTTATGATTTAATATTATCATAAATATTAAATTTTAATTTAATAGTAAAGTTAAACTAATAAAGTTTAAAGTTTAAAAACATCAAAATTTAAAAATTTTAATTAAATTATTAAAGTCGGGAGTTGGAATTAAATTATTAAAATTAATTTTATTATTTAAAAAATAAAATTGAAGTTTAAACTATGAGCGAACTCAGAACTCGTACCTGGTGTAACGCTGGTGTAATGCTAGTCGCCTGCTGTAACACCTAACACTGGTTGTCGGCTGCTAGTTGAAATGTGGCTGGCCACTGCTGGTATTGACGCGGTGAAGTGTGGCTGCCTTCAAACAACGTGTGAACCGACGACAAATAAACAATGTTGAAGTGTGAGACGTGACTGAACAGTGAAGACAGCCTTCAAACTATAACCCGACCCTTCAAACCACGTGCGTGGAGAGAATGCGGGGAGAATAGATGCGTGCAGTGAAAGAAGGAGAACACGGGTAGAAAATGTGAAGACGTCCGCGCACGCGTAGGTTTAGCTTTTAGGGTTCGGCCGACACTGTTTTTTAATTTTTTTAATATTGTTTGAAGTCGTGGGCTCTAGGGAAGGTCAATTGTCCCCCATTTCTTCCGGGGACGATGGTACCGTACCCTAAACGTACCCGATTTAGCCCAGGAACGGATAGGGGATGAATTAGACGTTCCCAAGTCCCCAATGGAGTCCTCGACCATTTAGGAACATTTCCTAAGCATTTTTAAGTCCCCGGTACGACGAAACGCATGGTACGTGGGTTTTTTTGGCGGGGACAGGTACCCGTGCAACATAGCCAAATATACAACGATACCTACAACTTACAATACCATACTGCTATGTTTGCACAGCTTATGACATTATAGAAAGTAAAAACTTAACATTCTTTATGACATTACAGAAAGTAAAAACCTAACATTCGTATACCTTAGGACAAGAATACTCAACCGGAGCCCAAAGTTGGTAAGCAAGAGGTGAGAAATACAGTAGCATAGCCCTATTTATATAGGAACGGGTGGACTCCAAACTTTGATTATTAAACAAAATTATTAAAAAAATAAAACATTAGTCACAAGAACAATATGCAAAGTCCAAATTCCAGCGTCACGAGAATGACATAGATTAATCATGCATCACGATGTGGGTCAGAGTTTGGCGAGGACCGTTGTAAATTAATTTATTCATAAATGTTAGTTAACATTTCTCAGAGTTTGGTGAGGACCGCTGTAAATTAATTTATTCGCGCAATTGGGGAGACGAGTTAGACGAGCAAAACACATCAGCAATTTAATGGAGTGTATACAGTGGTATCTAAAGTTTCTTTATATCCATCTCTGAACATGACATCGTGCAAAGCATGTAATGTAATGTAATTAAGACTTATGCACAAACTATAGCTTGACATTGATTCTTCCTCCAACAAAACTTCCATCTGGTGAACCCACACAATTGTCTATTTAACGCTATCCATTGTGTATCATCATCTCATTCCATGGGAGCCTTTATCCATTGTCTACCATCATCTCATCCACAAAATTATTGGTTTTTTTACATAATTGAACACATTTTAATTAAAATCTAATAAGCAAACATATTATGTGGTCTCGAGGTGGTTAGAGACATTAATTAGGCATAATTATATTTTTTAAGCATTTTCTGACATGTACGTGACTGTCTCTTCACTGATGCATACATATTCCTATAGAATGCAATGCAATATTAAGAAGAACATGAGGTTTACATGGCAGGACTAACAAGACTCTCAAGCCTAAGAGAATTTTAGCATGGGCACCAAAAGGAAAAGCAGGTGTTAAACTAGGATGCCCATGATGGTAGGCTCTATCATGAACTAAACAACACCTTGGTTGTGTCTCCAATAAGTGGGGTTGACCCAAAGGCATATGTGTAATTGGTCATTGATAATGCAAAATGTAAGGTGGAAGATGATCATATCCTATATCCAAGTGACGAAAACATTACCTCAATGAACCACAGTAATAGACTTAGCAGGTACAAAGATATTATTCTCATCATCTTGCCTACAAAATCTAAACTCAAATGGTCATTTTATCCTAAAAATATGGTCTATAAGGCATTTCAATTACTAAAAGTGGAAAAACTATATAAAACTCGATTGAAAACTCTATATAATATAGAAAATTACCCAAAAAGATCAGTTCTTTTGAATTGTCTACCAAATTTAGTAAAAAATGGGTGAAAAAACTTTCAAAATTCTGATGAACATAATGGGAGCCACGATCATCAAAATTCATTATCGTTATGACTAGGTAGGCAAGCTCTCGCCTCTCTCCATTTTTATTCAAGTCTTTTTATTTTTTGTGCATTTTTTATTTTGAAAAAAGGGCAGGCTTGTACGCACCCACGCTTAGAATGGGCTACGTATACCCTGTCATATACACAGGGGAACTTAACGATGGGTGCATATGTACACTCATGTTGCCAAAGACACCTGCTTACATGATCGTAAACATGGAAAAAATAATAAAATTTTCATTTTTTGTCATTGTAGGTCTTGCAAAATAGCTTTTGAGTGGCGAGAGATAGAGCATGAGGATATTGACTAACAACTTTGGGAGCATCTATAGGTTTTCGAAGCTCTCCAAGATTGCGGATTAAGAAAATTTTATGATCGCATTAAAAAATGCAACCCATGTGATGAATGCAACCCTTTCCACCCTGGGCGCATTAAAAAATGGAGGGATCTCTCAATTGTTTATCCCATTTATGAAGCGCGTTCACCCTCTTCTCAACTGTGTTCACCCTCTTCTTAATCGCGCTCATCCTTGGCCTGATTGCGCCCATCATTTGTCGAATTCCACCCTCTGTCCATTTCTACACACTGTCACCATGCCCAAATGATATGATCCATCTTGCTATGCTAACCTCTTTTCCATCCTCGAGTTCGCACAGTGCAGAGAAGTGTTCCTTCGTGCAGGGTGGGGATCGTTCTTGGCTCATTTGCAGGGCAACGATGACAGCATTTCTATGCAATTAACTTTTGGATTTGATGGAAATATGGCGTGCGATAGCGTTTATATGCAATTAACCCTCGGATTTGATGGAAAAATGGCACGCATGGGGTATCTCACCTCCGTGGTCTATGAGGAATCAATTGCCTCAACCACAAAGCTCCCAAGAGTTGGAGACAACTGGTTTAAACACCATCGGTTTCCACAAGCGAGCTATAACAGGGTCTTCAAACTTGAGTTTCAGAATATCTCTGGAGCTAAGGGATGCTCCAAGGATTGGATTAAAGAGGAGCTAATCAAACCTCTCATAGTCATCACCAGAATGATCACAAGTGAAAGTAGATATTCTTTTTTTAAAGCCTGCCACTTTTGATTATTAGCTCACTTTCAATTTAATAAGCCATTGAATTTTCCCTTTTAATTCTTAAAAAGTCTTGATAATATGTCTTCCCAAGTACGAAATAATGTAACCAATCCCCATAACATCCTATTCCACCATGGCCTCATAAAACTACTTGTCTTTTCCAAGTTGGAAAAACAGGGTAAAACATGGGATGAGTTCATTAACCAATTTTCAAACCCTCACCTTACAATCAAGACTAGCAAGAAAACATTTGATGTAGGGACTATTACTCCATCCAAACCCCATTATCCAAAGACTCCAAACCCTCATGCTCAAGCTATCCCTTTACCGGAACAAAAGTCCAAGAAACTTGTTGATAACCCTGTAGGCTCATCGGGCAAGAAGACCAAAAATCCTATTGATAACTCCCCAATGCCTTCAACCTCTATTGATCCTGCACCCAAAAGTCTATAAGAGGTAATTCAACAAGACTTCCTTGTAGTCCCCACAAATAGGAGAGGAGTTAATCGATTCAATAGAGGATCTTTTCGAAAGAGTAGCCGAAATACAAGTGGAAAACCTTATGAAAAACCCCCAACCACTTCAAACCCTATCCAAGTATCCTCTGATCTCAAAATCCCTCATAAAAGGCTTAGGGAAGTGTCTACAGAAGAATTGGAGCCTCATAGAAAGAAAAAATATGAACCTACTTCTCCTCAAAAACCCCCTGTTAATCCTAGCTCACAGATGCCTACCCCTGATCCCAAAACTGATAGAATTTCTACATCTTTCAAGGGATCCAAGCCCTCCTGTGGGATATCTGAGCATACTCTAGCCATTGAAAATATACAACAAGAAAATTTTTAGTTGTTGCAACAATTGGAAGAGAGGAAGACTTTGGACAAGCATCTTCAACATGAAAATGCAATACTACAAGCAAAGGTGAATTCCTTCCAACGATTGGTTGATCAAATGACCAATACCAATCTCAACCTTAGGGCACAATTGAAACATCATAAGAGGCACAAGACAAAATATTCAGGACAAGAGGGAGAAGCTTCTAAAGCTAAACCTTCTCAGCAAGTCTAGTCATATGGGGCAATTCATTTTTGTTTGCAGTGGGACCTACAAAATCTTAGGTGTGGAGGTAATGTTGGGCTCATGATCTGGTTAAGTAATGATGCTGATTAAATCCTTTTTGACCGGTATTATATGTGTATCTAACTATTTCGAAGAAGTTTTGAAGGATTTTTATACCAAATTGTCATAACATATACTAGGTACGTATAATTGATGTTTTGTGATGGTTTTAAGCTTAATTCAGTTTGATTGGATGATTACAAGAAGCTAATGCACGATTTGTGTTTCACGGGGAAAAATCGCATGGCATTTTTTTATCCAGTAGCTCGTCCGGTACTCCATCTCGCATTGCATCCAGTACTCCATCTGGCACTGTGTCCAACACTCCATCCATCACTAAAATCATGGGTGAGTTGGCGGTTTTTATATCGACGGCTTGTGCTGCAGAATTGGCGACATGGGTTTTGTTCACGCTCGTGGCCTCCAACTGCTGTGCTCTTGAAATCTTGGATTGAGTTGTTATGCTGAGCGTTGAGTGGCTTATTTGGTGTTGGAGTCGAGGTCACTCTTGGATTGCTTGCAGGAGAAGATCCCGATGCCCATCAGTTTAATGTCACGATTTTCTTGAAAGGTGATTAAATGAAAGGAAACTCGGAATGATACCGTCTCAACTCTGAAACTAGGCTAGGCATGCATGAACGAGTGAGGTCTTGATAAAATTCAAATAGTGAGTTGCAGTAAAAGGGTGAGTAGGTGGAAGACTTGTTCAAGAAGAGTGCAAAGATCTATTATAAGCATCATGTTTGTAACAGACTGGAGGAGAAAGCGCTCGAACACAAAGTCTCTTTATATTCAAACACACAAAACCAGAAAATACAGAAATGTCGTGACAAATCTTTTATCATAAAATAACTGCAACAATCCACATGAATCATTCAACTGTGAAATCCAGCACGAGATGAAAGAAAGATGGAAAAAATAAGAACTGTTTGTTATAAACCAAGATGTCTCAAACACAGAGGCATAACCAGGAAACCAGAATGTTTGCTAAAACTTTACAGTCGGGAGCTTAGCTCTACCTTCGATAGATACAAAAATGGCAAAAGTACCTACATATACTCAAAACAACAACAGCAGCGGAACCAAGAAACTGCATTGAAGGATTTATGTCTGCATGGCTTCTGACACTTTGCAGCCGCAATCTTTGAATAATCGTGCAACTTATGGCAGACGCGATCGATCTTCTGACAATTACATCGGTGAATCGACATGCCTTTAAATCATTGCAGGACATCCCCATTATGGTGGAGACGATGTCTAACTGCCACCAACCGCTTCAGTAACTGCTTCTTGGGATTGAGAATGGCCCAGCCAACTCAGCATTTTGGGATATGGAAGACTCCTCGCGCTACCACTTGGAATAACAGACTGGCTGTGACGGATGGGAGTAGAGACCAGCGTGAAGGATGGGGTGCATGACAGGGGTGGTGGCGTCGGATTATGAGGACGAGGAAGAAGTGGCGAGGTGTGGAAGGGAAATAGGGGATAGGTCAAGGTGGAAGACATCAGGCGGAAGGAAGGAAGAAGGAAGATAATGGACCCACCTGTTGGTGGGATATTGACGTGGAGGGAAAGGAACATGTGGCAAGTAATGAGTGGATGATGATAAAGAGGGAGGACCACGTAGACCAAAAAGGAGGGGGCAATTGGATGACACATGGTAGAACGGGAAAGGCGGAAAGGGAGATGACATGACGGGAGACGGGTACACGTGGGTTAAAGTCAGGGTAGCTGAGAGGGATGAGGCTGCTCATGATCCGTTGATCCGGGCTCCTCGATCGTGGCCGTCGAAAAACTGCACCCGCGATTCCGGACCCCCCCCCTTCGCTTAAAGGTAGAAAGGCGGGGGGGGTCTAGAATGGTCTTCATCGCCGTTGATCTGGGCGTGCTGATCTGGGCCGTCAGGGAGGTGCGCCCCCGATTCCGGACCCCCCCCCCGCTTAAAGGTAGAAAGGCGAGGGGGTTCCAAAATTCGATATGCGTCGTTCATCTGAGCACGCAAATCCTAGCCGTCCAGAATTGATTCTCGTTTAAATCGGATGCATTTGCACACAAAACTTAGGACAAGTGGGTTTTAACCCATTCTTTTTGCGTTCTAGACCCCCTTACAAGAAATATCGCTAACATTTGGCTCCATGGGGGATAGAGTTGTCCCTGTGATGCTCTAAGAACTCTTTTGCAGACTTAGTGCCTTTGTTGTTGGGATATGGAGTCATTTATTAGTACGAAAAACAAAAACATAAACAATATTTACAAAACAAAACAAAATGAGCCGACTGCGGCTCACTGAAAACATTTTTTTAAGAAATGCCCATTGACTGGGCCACTAAAAACTTCATTACCTTCCAGATCCTGGAACCTGTAAGTGTTGTTTGAAAACACTTCAAGGATCTTGAAAGGCCCGAACCAGAGGGCATCAAATTTACTGTGCTTTCCCCTTTCCTGCCTGGGTGCATCCCATTTGAGCACTAGATCACCCAGCTCAAACTCCTTCTTTTTGCTTTTCTTGTCGGAAGCTTGCTTGATCTTCTGCTGATGAATGTAAGCTTTGTCCAAGACCTATTCTCTGATCTGCTGCACTTCCACCATCTGATGAATCCTTCTGAGCACATGGTTAGGTTCCCCCTCATAGTCTTGGAGGAGATTTTCCACAGGCAAGGCAAGCTGAGTAGGGAAAACGACCTCTATTCCATAAACCAGTTGAAAGGGTGAGAGGCCCAAGGATTTCTTTGTTGTCACCCGATCAACCCAAAGAGAAAATTTGAGCTTTGAGTCCCAGGCTCTTTTATTGTCCTCCAGTAGCTTTTTGACAAGATTGATTAGGATTTTATTAGAGGACTCCGCCAGTCCGTTTCCTTGAGGATAGTAGGGAGTGGAGTGAATCAGTGAAATTCCAAATTGCTCACAAAACTTGATCAGAGGCTCAGACCGAAATGGGGAAGCATTGTCACTGACAATTTTGCTAGGGCAGCCAAATCTAGCTATGATGTCCTCCAAGAAGCTGATGATTACTTTATGAGAAGTGCTTCTGGTAGGAATAGCTTCTATCCATTTAGTGAAGTAGTCGGTTGCTATCAGGATCCATCGGTGCTGGCCGCTTGAGGGAGGGTGAATTTCCCCGATGAAGTCCAATCCCCACTGCCAAAAAGGTGATGAGACCACCACAGGTTTCAATGGCAGGGATTTGAGCTGTTGCTTTCCTGAGAATTTTTGGCATTTAAGGCAAGCTCGGATTTCCCTGCAAACATCAGGAAATAAGGTGGGCCAGTAATACCCAGCTCGGAGGATCTTATGAGCTGTGGTCTTCCAAAAATGATGACCTCCACAGAGACCACTATGGAAGTCGAATATAACTTTCTGGGCCTGCTGTGGGTCCAGACACCTCAGTAATACCCCTTGGGGGTCTTTCCAATACAAGGCTTGGTCTATGAGGCAGTACCTGACAGCTTTGAGCTTCAAAGCCCTTGCTTTTCCTTTTCCCATCCCATCAGGAGGCCTCAACTCTTGCAAAAAATACAAGATATCTTTGTACCAGGGGCAGGCTGCTAGTGGTACAGTGCTTTGGGAATCCCTGTTGGATGATTCAGCTTGCTCATTGATGAAATTGATTCCCAAGGCTCTGCAATTTGACTCAGCCAGTAATTTGGCTAAACCTTGCCCCTTTATCATCTTGGTGGGCTTAATCTCCAGGTCAAATTCTAGGATCTTGGCAATCCATTTACCTCTTCTTCCGTCTATGTCAGGTTGTATAAGAATATCCTTCACAGAGGCTGAAGGGACATATGCAATGATTTTTGAATGCAAGACATAGACTCTGAAAGCTTTGAGAGCTTTCACCAAGGCATAAGCCTGCTTCTCCATGATCTCATACCGGAGCTCTGCATCTCTCAGCGCCTTGCTAAAGAAAGCAATGGGATGCTCTTGCCCTTGATCATTTTTCTGCAACAAAACTGCCGCTACTGTGTCACATGAAGCAAAAGAAAATATTAGAAAATCTTTAGAATAATCTGGACTAATTAGCATAGGAGTCTCAGTTAATGCCTTCTTAATTTGGTCAAAATACTCCCTAGGTTCAGCAGTCCATTTCACTTCATTCCCTTTTCTGAGCATGGTTGTGATGTGTTTCACCATCTCGGCAAAATTGGAAACAAACCTCCTCAAAAAATTTATTCTTCCTAAGAATGCCTGGACCTCCTTCTTAGATCTGGGAAGTGATAGGGCCTGAATGGCTTCTACCCTGTCAGGGTCAATCCTCACTCCCTCTGCTGATACTATATGGCCTAGCAGTTTCCCCTCTTGCATAGCAAACAATGATTTCTTGGGATTCAGGGAAAGGCCAAACCTGCGACACTTTAGGAAAACCTTCCTCAAGTGGCAGTGGTGTTCTTTATCAGTCTTGGAGAAGATTGTTATGTCATCTAAGTAAATCACCACAAACCTGTCTTTTTCTCCGATGAAGGCTATGTCCATGGCTCGCTAAAATGTTGCTCCCGCATTCATCAACCCGAATGGCATCTTGGCATACATGAATGTGCCCCACGGAGTGGTGAAGGCTGTCTTTTCTCTGTCTTTAGGCATCACTGATATATGATTATAGCCAGAAAAGCCATCAATCATAGATATCCTAGATGCACCAGTGACCTTCTGCAATATGTGTTCCATGTTGGGCAGGGGGTAATTGTCCTTCCTTGAACTCCTGTTCAGGTTCTTGAAATCGACACAGAGTCTGATTTC
>SNQJ01S0141600.1:0-22235 GCA_010110895.2 Picea sitchensis | reverse complement strand
TCTACAATTGTTTTCTTCAATATCCTCACCAGGTTTTTATTAGTTGATTATGCTACTCCTTTAGCCCGTGGATAGTAGTTTGCAGAGTATATGATTATGATTCCTTTTTGTAGAGAAACATCTATTAATAAGGTGGAAGAAAATTAAGATGCATTATCAAAAACAAGGATGGAAGGCATGCCAAACCTTGTGATTAGCTGTTGTTCTATGAATTAGATCACCACCTTCTCATTTACATGATTCATAGGGATGGCCTCTGCCCATTTCATAAAATAATTTGTGGTGGTTAGTATGTATCTATGTTTTTTTGAAGAACTCAGTGTAATTTCCCCTATGATATCGAACCCTCATTGCTCGAATGGTCTAGAAATGGCCAACTGTTGGAGTGGGATAATTGCTCTCTTCTCCCTCCCCAACATTATTTGACAAGTTTTACAATTTCTACCATATCTGTGAGCATCCATGAACAAAGTAGGCCAATATTATCCAGCTCTCATTATTTTATGAGCAATGGTGTTTCCTATGAAATTTCCACCGGTAGGACCATCATGGACCTCCTTCACCACTTTGTCTGCATCTTCACGTTTGAGACATCTTAAAAGAACCCCATCATAATTAACATAGAAGAGTACTAAATTTATGCGGCGATATTGTATGGATTTTAACCTCAGGGCTCTCCTTTCCCTAGGGTTTAGGTTTTTTTGGCATGTCCCATGATGCAGGAGATAAGTCAGTTTCTCATACAAAGAATCTTTCCCTAGGGAGACATATGAAGCTTCACCACACCATAATTCCAATTCATTCTCCCATCCAGGGTCTTCATTTACTTAGTCCTGGGCTTCAGCTGGCAGTTTGCATTACCATTGTCCCCTAACCAGTTTAGAAGGATTTATATCTAGATCACATTCTCATATTTCTCCCATCCATTTTCCTCTTCTTTCCCCCATCTCCTCTTGAGTGAATAGGGATTGGAATGCAGGGTGAGGCATGATGAATTTGGTATGGTTCTTAAAGATGTAAGACCTAAAGTGTTTCATGGCCTTGAATACAACATAAGCTTGCTTGTCTATAGTAGGCTATTTTAGTTCAGCCCCTTGGATATTAGTTCTCATGAATGATACCAGGGACTTATTGTTTTCATCATCGTTTTGAGTCAATACTGAATCTAACAATTGGTCAGAGGCGAAAGTATAGAGGAAGAAATCTCTACTAAAATTGAGACTTTGAAACATTGGAGCATGAGATATTGTAGTCTTAATATTGTTGAAAGCCCTCTTTCGTTCATCATCCCACTTAAATTCAACATCTTTACAAATCATTTTTTGTAATGGTTTGATAGTTTCAATGAAATCGGGGGTGAATTTCCTCACGAAATTAATTTTCCCAAAGAACGGTTGCATAGCCTTCTTGTTGTGAGGTAATGGAAGTTGAGATATATCCTTAATCCTTTCTAGATCTATGTGATTGCCTTCCTCAGATATAATGCGGCCTATCAACTTACCTTCCTCGACACCAAAAATATTTTTCTTAGGGTTTAAGGATATACCATATTTCCTACACCTTCCAAAAATCTTGGTTAAATGTTGGATGTGATCTTCTCTGTTCTTTGAATACATGGTCACCTCATCCAAATAGACTACTACACACCTATTGATTCATCCCCAAAATGCTATGTCTATGTCCCTCTGAAAGATTGCCTTGCATTGATTAACCCAAAGGGAATGCGTTTATAAGCAAAGGTTCCCCACTTGGTTCAAAAGGTAGTTTTCAAGTGATCCTCTTCTTAAACTAGAACCTGATTGTAACCTAGGAAACTGTCCAATAGGGATAAAATCTCAGATCCTGACACGGTCTACAAATGTTTCTCAATTTGTGGAACTTGGTAGTTTTCCTTTTCTGAAGCTCTGTTGAGGATTTTGAAATCTACGCATAGGCAGATCTCCCCAAAAATTTTCCTCACAGGAACAAAATTTGCTACCCATGCAAAATGTCTAACCTGGAAGATAATTTTGGCATCTTATAGTTTCTTTAACTCCTAACACAGGAGAGGTTCCAGGGATGGGTGGTACTTCCAGAGATTCTATTGGAGGGTTTCATGTCATGTTTTAATGGGATAGTGTGTTGAATGATACGAGTATCATAATTTTTAAGATCCCGATAGGACCATGCAAAAGCATCATGATACTGCCTGAAAATTTTGAGATAGGCCTTCCTTTCCTCTTTAGATATTGTCTTTTTGATATTTATATTTTTGGGGTTTTCCAAGGTTCTTAAATCTATAGTTTCGTGCATGGGACAAGAACTCCCCGTTTTCAGGTTCTTATATCCTTTGAATATTTCCCTTAGGTCAAAAAGGTTTTCTAAATTGGCTATTCCATTCAGTATCGTGAGAGACCTTGGTTTGTCAGTCGATTGATCTGTCTAAGGATCAAGTTCTATTTATTGTTCTTGGAATACTTCATCGTCAATGCCAATTCTTTAAAATTATCATGATTGGTCAAAAATTTTATGATCTGTTCATCTCCTTCAAAGACCTTCCAATTATAAATATTGTTGGGCACTGACGGTTTGTAGAGTAGCTCCATAGTGAACCAAGAGGATTCATAATATTCTAGAGGTGATAGCCTTGAGGCAGCAGTGGCCAGAGAATCAACAAGAATGTTCTTTGTTTTGGGGATCACTGTCGTGTTGAAGGCCTCAAAATGTTCTATTAGCCTGTGCATTTCTTCTTGGTAATTATTCAGGTGTGGAGAGTTGCAATGTATAATATTCCTTACTTGTCTGAGGATGATTCCAGAATCTCCAAAAACTTTCAATTCTTTAATGTTTAAGTCTATGGATTTATTTAGCCCTTTTACTAGAACTTCATACTCGGAAGTGTTGTTTGTGCACTCGAACTCTAGTCTACAGGACATGAAATTTCATTTACCTCTTGGATCAATAAGGATGCACCCTTCCCATGACCCTTCTTGTGATTTGGATCCATCAAAGTATAAGGTCCAAACTTGTGGGAAAAACATATAGGCTTCCTCTTTCTCGTCGCTTTCCTTCTCTCCTCCCGTTTGTTCTGTGGTTTCTAATGCAGTTCCTTGACATAAGAGGGTTTCCTCTGACACTGTCATCATTGTTTCTTGCAAAATAATTTTGGATTTTTTAGTAAGAGGGAAATCAAATGAGAGGGGGGAGAAATTCTCAAAATCAGAGTCATAAGAATAATTGCTTAACACGGGGAAATCTGCTGATGAGGGTTCATTTAAAGTTCTAAGTCAGTGACAATATGTTTTAGATATTTTTCCCTATCAATCTTGATCATGTTCATGTTCCCTCTTAATGGAATCCAAAGGTGAGCCCATTCTATACTAAACTATTTGTTTAGATTCTCAAACCAATCTCAAATTAATAACAATCGATAAGATTATGGGATATCTACTACAATGATGTCAATTACTTGCATAAATTTAGTGTGCGTCATTATTCTAATCATTAGTTCATTGATCTCTCCCATAACCTTCACCTGGGTTCTGTCTAATTGTATAACATGTTTATCTCTTTTGAGAGGCACTACATTTAATTTTTTACAAATAGACAATGGCATAACATTGGAGGATGCTCCATAGTCAACCAATCAATTATGGAGGTTTCTATTGAGAACTTCAAACGTCAAAAGGAACAATGTGTAAGGTAGCTAGAGAGGTAGTGGGGGGGGGGCAGAGGACCCATAGTGATAATGGTGGAGGCCATTCAATGTAAGGTGGACTAGGTCAACTATATCATTAAATAAGGCCCACTATAGTAGTTAGATATAATAAATGAGTATTTAGATATAATAAATGTAAAAGGACTTCTTAGAAGGTTCTACTTCTAGAAGATTCCTCCTCTAGAATGTTCTTAGGTGATGGTAGCACTATATAAAGGGGTTGAATAAATGTAATGGGATATGAAGAGAATTATTTTGTTGGGAGTTGAAGCTCATTAGGAAGAAGCCCCCTCGAAGAGGCAAGTGAACAGGAGAGGATCCCTTCCATAATAAGATCCATTGTATGGTGTTGCCCTACCTCAAGGGCTTGATAGTAATAAATGATATTTTGCATATTTTTATTCTATATCTATTGTGATGATTTTTTATTTAGTCATTGGTTCTTAACAAGTGGTATCATAGAACGTTCCTTGGCAGATATTGTGGGCAAACATTTTCTATTTTTGCAGATTTTTTTTTCGGAGAAGAAAAAACAGGGCCGCGACACTACAGAACTTTTTGGCATATTTATGTGAAAAAATTGTAGACACATGTTGTATATCTGAGTTTCCCTCAGAAAAAAACCCAATTTAAAAAAAAAAATCGTTCGAAACGAAGTCCGAGAAGTCAAGATATTGAAGTTTTAAAATATGCAATTTTAAGCGTTTTTTCCGTGGACGACGGCGATTTTTTTTTTTTATGTAGCATCTGGAGGCCGAATTTTCCCAAAAAAAATATAAATCTGAGTTCCTCTCACAATTTCATCCAATTTCAAAATAACATATTAGCCGAAACAGAGTATGGGAAGTGAATTTATGAGCATTTTAAATTCAACAGTTTTTAAGGGTTTTTCCGGAAAACGTCATGATTTTTTGCAGTAATTTATTGTTCTATTTTTTGGGTTTTTCGTGATGGCTATGGGACCAAAGAGTTCATAGGGTGATCAAATGGATATTTCCTCTCAAACCCTCAAAGAAATCCTTGAAGAATTCAAATCCCAATTGTATGACACATTGAATGACAAATTGGATGCCTTTGGAGATGGCCTCAATGATATTTTTTGGAGTAGTCAAGAGTCATTGGATAGCATGCATGAGATATTTCTTATGGAGAAAATCAAGGATGAGTATAATCAAGAAATATATGCTTGGTATGATCTTAATGCTGATTGTGATGATTGGTATATGGATAGTTGTCATTTTTGGGATTACAACCACTTCCATATTTTATTTGATGACTCTACTCCACCTTCTGTAGAGAACATCAATGTCCCACATCAAGAGCAAGTTATGATTATCAGCATCCAGCCTACATATTCTACAATGGTATTGTTCCTTCCAGATTCAGCATTGACCCTTTCCCACTATGTGGCTAGATATTTTAATTTGGATCCACAGGATAGGTGTCAGTATTGGGAGCATCATTTTCAGTTGGTTATTTGGTGCCGATATCTTACGTGTGGAGTTCACATGAGAACTTGGACATGGGACCCTGGTTTACAATGGCAGTTGGACTACTTCAGCATGGTGGCTTCCATTTCTCAATGGGACCCTGTTTCTCTAGTCTACTTTAGCACTATGGTCCACACTTATCCATGGGATCCTCGTATATGGTTTTACATCAAGCATTGATGACAACGCTTTCATAAGGGGGATGGAATGTAAGGTAGCTAGAGAGGTAGTGGCAGGGGGGGAGTAGAGGGCCCATAGTGATAATAGTGAAGGCCATTCAATGTAAGGTGGACTAGGTCTACTATATTATTAAATAAGGCCCACTATGGTAGTTAGATATAATAAATGAGTAATTAGATATAATAAATGTAAAAAGACTTCTTAGAAGGTTCTACTTCTAGAAGATTCCTCCTCTAGAATGTTCTTAGGTGATGGTAGCACTATATAAAGGGGTTCAAGAAATGTAATGGGATATGAATAAAAGTATTATGTTTGGATTTGAATCTCATTAGGAGGAATCCCCCTTGAAGAGGCAAGTGAACAGGAGAGGATCCATTGTATGGTGTTTCCCTACCTCAAGGGCTTGATAGTAATAAAGGAGATTTTACATATTGTTCTTCTATATCTATTCTGGTGTTTTTGTATTCAGTCTTTGGTTCTTAACATGGCGGGACAAAAGGGTTTCCATTCTTACCTTCAGATCAAGTGTTCACAGTTGGTTTATTTCTTAGATCTGTGGGAATTATATTTCCTCCTTCATCAATGATTGTTGTAGGATTTTCTATTGATTTCAATGCTTGTAACAAAAGTCCTTTTGGTTAGGGATTCTACATATGTCCAAGACTGATATATTTTCTTTCAAAATTTTCAAGTCTTATACTATGTTGTAGTATAGCTTGAGCGATTCTCATGTATGCATTTTTATAGGGTTTCTTCGGGGAACAAAAGGTGATTTCGGGTGATCGGGAGCTTCTTTTCCTCCCGAAGTTTGGGTAGTGGTAAGATCATTTGAGACAGGTTGACCCCTACTTCGTTTTTTCACAGCCAAGACCTATGTGGGTTGTTCTTGAACCTCAAACAGGTCATCAGAAGGAATTGGTAGGTCAGGGTCCCATATTAGCATGGCTGTTTCTTTTGGTAGATCAACTTCTTTCTCATCAACAATGTTCATAACTGAGCCGCTTGATTGTTTGGTTAGGGAAACTTCATCTAGAAATTGGTTAGACATCAAATTCATGGCATGCACACATTGTGGGTAGTCTTTTTCAGAGTGCTTCTCTTGGTGATAAGTACAGAAAGAATTGGAAGCTACACTTCCTAGATCAATGTTTAAGTTGGTTGGGGGAGGTTCATTTGCATTGAATGGTGGATTCCTTTAAAAAAAATGGTTTATAGGGCCTTTGGCCTTGGTTTCCTTCCCCTACACTTATTTTCATGTCTATGATATCATTTGACAACTTCTTGACCATGCGTTGTAGGTATTCTATGACTCCACGCCCCTTTTCGAGACCTTGTTTTGTTTGTTTCCCTAGGGGTCTATTCAATAGTAGTCCTCTCCTAGGAGGAGGTTGAACTTATTTATTAACTAATGAAACATGGCCTTCTTTGCATCCTTTTATTTGGAACTCTATCATTTTGGATTCTTCAAAATTCTTAGCTAAGGTTGCTTTTGCAACCCTCTTCAAAAACATGGAAATAGAAGTTGGGAGAGTGTTAACATATACTTCGATTTGCAACTCCTGAGTTGTTTTAGCTTTGGGTTGGAATTTGTTCAAGATAGTGGTGAATATTTGATTGAAGTCTTTGACCTTCTCCTTTGAAATCATAGTGGCGGCTAACAACTCGACCATTAATGCTCTTGTAGTGGTTTCTTCTGTAAATTTATCTAGAAATTCCTTTTGAAACTTCGTCCAAGTAGTTATGGATCCTACAGGTAAGTTAAAATACCATGTGCAGGCCAAATTATTGAAAGTGTAGGGGAAAATCCTCCATACTAGGTCTTCATGTTGAACATTCATCAGCCTAATAGATAGTATGAATTTTTTGATATGGTCTTCAGGAAATCCAGAGGTTTCAGGGTCAAATTTAGGGAGTAACTTCTCTGGATGTTGGGGAATGTTATGTACTCATTCAGGGATGGCCAAGGAATATCTAGCCAACCAGGGTTGATTATTCTGAGGTGGGTTTCCCCTTTATTCATTATGTTCATTGTTATCTTCCATGTCTTCAGATCCTGAAACTGATCATTCTGAGTTAAACCCTTCCTCTTCTAAAAGATCATCGGGCTTGGAGAAGTTGTCAGATGGTGTTTCATGGATTAGATTAAGAGGATGTTTGATTTCGGTGAGGGAGAAATCTATCAGGTCTTCTACTGTGTGCACAAAAACCTGGTTGGGGGACTCGACCATTGGTCTTCTTATTTTGTTTCTTCGAGGAAGTAAAAGGGCTAAGGGCAATGCACCGATCTGTTGGGCATAATCTCTTGTGATTCTTCTTAATTGTAGTTGAATTCCTCGTGAGGAAGAGCATAAGGTGTATCAAGGAACAAATGTTCTTCCCTCGTGTTGGGGTAATTTACTTGTTTCAGGAGTAATTAGTGTGTGTGGGTTGTCTGGGGCTATCCATGTATGTGGGTTGTTTGAATCTACAGGCTCTGTGAAAGATTTCATAAAAGTGCTCGTCGACCATTCATTCTTCAATCCCACATCCTTCCCTAGCACCAATTACATTGAGGGGTCCTAAATCCCTTTATCTCAATAGAAGGAACCAAACCCTGCAAATTGAATTAGACTCTACAACATTTAATGAGTGGAATGGTTCTATACTCCTTGAGTTAAGCACATTCTCTTTCGTATTTTCTCTTATAGGTGGGACTGATAAAAGATAAATGTTGGTATAAACCAACTAGGTAAAAGAGTGGGTAAAACTCAACTAATGGAGAAGGATAGGCTTTTAGGGACGCCCTTCCTCTAGCATGCGGAAAATGATTCTCTACCACGGAGACCCTAGTACTAATACATTAGCGTTTTGGTGTTTCCAATTATTGATTGAGATACAATTTATCGGAAGAAAACATGCATGCAATAAGCGATGGAAGAAAAATAATTTCTTTAAATTTGGTCATCAATCACATATTAACACAGCGATTTACTTTTCATCATTAAATACAAGAACTTAAAAATATTGAATCATATATCTTATCAATAGATTTCATGGGTTCTCACTTGTTAACTTATCCATTCGTGAGATAAAATCATAAATAATTCTTCATCAGATCCAATCACACAAACTTTTGATGAAAACACAAACTTGTCCCTGGTCCCAAAAGGACTTATCAATTAAAGCTAGCTCAGAAATAGTTCTTACATATCAATAAGGGTCTTTGCAACAATCATTGACCTTTGCTAACATGTTGATCCTTCTATTTATAACATACTATTAACTAAAAATAACTATTAAAGTATAGCTAAATTAAAACAAAACTCACCACATGGAACTTTATTCTATTAGTCTTCAAAGAGTTATCAAATGATCTCACTTGAGTGGATGCCTATTCTCTTACTCCGACCAATTAACGAAGAGATCCTTTCATGTGTTAGCATCACGGGAATATATGTTGTTCCATTGGGGCTGAAAGGATCTTTCTTATGTCTACTGCCTGTGCTTGATGCCGACTATTCCGGAACTTAACTGCTGCAACATCGGTTGAGCTTTGATCCGGGTGTTCCATGAAATGTTGCACTTGTCCTAGTGCCATGTCCACCACCTTTGCTATTCGTAGCCCATGATGAGTCTTGTTGGCATGTGGTTTTACTATGTTTCACAAGTCCACAAGGTCATCGGGTGTGTCGAATTCAGGGAGACCAATGTGTATCTCATTCCTCGGTTGATCTTGGTCCAGTTATTTTTGCACTCGGCCCATTTCTCTTGAATTTCCCGATGAGGTTCTTGATCCATATTTTTTCCAATATTGATTCGATTTCTTTATGTGGTTAGGATTCTACTTTAGCACCAGATGTTGTGCTCTTGACATCTTGGTCTGTTGAGCTGATATAGTCGATCATTCATGGCTGGCAGTGCTTTATCATATAATATTTCCATATCCTTACACGTTTCCAGTGCCGCGAGGGTGTATTCTTGAAGCTAGGATATCCTTGTAGTGAAAAGGTGTTGTTCATTTGTGAATTTATTGTAGGCATCCTTGAACTATCTTCTCAAGAACACCGTGGCTTTTGTGGAGTCCTAATAGTATTTCGTTGAATGGAGTAGATGTTCCAACTCGTTCAGTGCAGCAGGCAACTCCTCTTTATCCCTTTTCTCTCTATCCAAGGTGGCGTTCAGTTTCCATCCCTACACTGATAATTTCGGATGTTTTGGCATGCTCTATGTTGATACACTTTTCCTCTATGTTGATGAGGATGGAGCGATATAAATTAATCCTCCTCATCTTGGTGGTTGTTTGCGATAGATTTCCTTTTCGAGTCATAGGATATAGAATGTATGTTAGCAACTTCATCCATGGGTTCGAGTTGTGATCTCCCAGTGAAATATTTCCCAAACCTCCAGCAGTGTATATGTTAGAAGGGTTCTTGAACCCTCTTTAGATGTGTTTATAAGGGCGAACTATGGTGGTTTTCTCATCGGAGGTTGAGTACCATTTGAAATTGAAACATCATAGGTAGTCTCGATAATTACTTGATAATAGACTGTTGAGATGTTGATTTCCTGCTATGGAGCTTCCTCCTTTTTCTCACCCAATCTTGGCTCATCCATCGAACTGTCCATTTGAGTTTATGGTACATCGAGTAGTTCAATGTCTAAGACATAACCTCGGTCATTACGTGGAGGTATTGAATTTGATCATCGGTGGGAGAGATCTTGTCTAGGAGCTCCTTTTCCTTTGTGATCTACACAAGAGTCACCAAAGACACCTCTGGTTTCTTTATCATCTTGCAGTGTTTATTATATCATGGAGGGTTTGGTGCACTTGCTCTCCCCTAATGTTCCTACTCTGATGCAAATTATTATCTTGATTTCTTATGTGGTTAATTCTTTTATTTTCTTCAATACTTTGATTCCATCTTAATATACTTCAACAATTTTCAAATCATGATAGAATAGAAATAATTATTTAGATAAGTAAACATGCATATCAACAACACATATTCCCTAGAGAGCATATGCAGGAAAAACCCCGACAAACAATATTCTTTTATTGCATTAATGTAAGATCTCTTACAAATATCCACCATGAATGTACTTCTCTCAAGAGCTTTCCAAGATGGTCTGAACTAACAAAGACTTACAATACCTTGTTTAAATACACCTTTGATGTTGCCTCTTTATCTAGCGTGATGTGCTCTTCTATTACTTCACCCTCAAATTGCATATGAAAAATCTGTTTCAAAATTTTGTTGCAAAACTGTATTGCAAAACCGTGTTGAGGAGAAGGTTCAACCTCTTCTTATATAAGGCTGAAGAGGGGAAGAGGAGAAACTCAAAATATTCAACGTTGCATGCTTTATTCATAACTCAACTTCATGCTTTAGTTCGAGACTTAGAACTAGACTTGAGATTAGTTTATTAGCATTACACTTTAGTTCGAACTTTGCTAGAACTAGACTTGAGATTGGATTTCTTCGGCCATTCCCTTTAGTTCAAACTTAAAACTAGACTTAAGACTAGCATGCTTTAGTTCAAACTTAGACTAGACTTAAAACTTTGGATTTGCAACTCAACATTACACTTTAGTTCTAAGATACAACTAGACTCAGACTTTAGTTGCAACTCAACATTACACTTTAGTTCTAGAATCAAGACTTTGGTTGCAACTCAACATTAATAAAATAGAACTAGACTCAGACTTTTAGTTGCAACTCAACATTACCTTTTAGTTCTAACATAGAACTAGACTCAAGATTTTAGTTACAACTCTTGACAAAGGGAATTCAAAATTCTCTTCATGGTGGATATAATGTTTACACATACCAACACACTAGATCAATACAATTACATAATTTTCAATATTGAATATCATTTTGTTTCTAGCTCATAGAATTTTTATATTCAACCTAACTTTTTCTAGAGCCTTGACTTTTCTCATGACTCTGGTTTTTTTTTTTGAATGGGATCCGCAGGTTGTATGTTCCCGACTTTTACTAGTCTATCTATGCTCCACATAGGTTGTATGTTCCAGAGCTTTTAGGTGGAAATGTCTATGTTCATGGGGTTTATGCGTTCCAAATTTGCATTAAGTCCCTGTAGCGTATCATTCATCCTAACTTTTGGTTTGAATCACGAAGGTTGTACATTTCCATTGGTTTTCATTACCTCCACAAGGCTGGTTGATTCTCCAAATCTCCTTAGCCTCGAGGGTGGCCCATATACCCTCATTGGAGAATGATTGTCGATGCTTCAATTTAACACTCCCTCTCCCGGCCGAGGGAGTCATTCTACGTCCCACCAACCTTGCCTCGATACAAAAAGTGGTCACCATTTCGAGAGGCTTGGTGGGATATCAACTACACACTTTCGCTCTTTCTATGTCTTTGTAACTTTACAGTTTTTTTATCTGGACCAAGTCTCATATTTAATGGTACCTCATGTCAATATGTTTTGACTGTCGTGAAATATGGGGTTCTCTGTCAATTTTATGAAACTTTGATTATCCGCAGGTGACTCTGTCGTCTCGAGTTTGTCACAAAACAACCTAGAAACCAATTTTGAGCCATACTACTCCTTTGTAGCATCACTTGTTGTAATGTACTCAGCCTCTGTTGTACTCTATGAAATGGATCCCTAGTTTTGGCTTGACCAAGAGATCATAGCCGATCTAAACAAAAGCGATGTCAGAGTATAACCAGATCCATAAGTTTCACACTTGAGTCAACATCTGCATACCATGCAAAAATAAACCCTCATTGGATGTATATCTGGACCATAAGTAATGGTCCCTGAGACATCTCAAGATGTGATTTGATGCCACCAGTGTCTGTCTCTAGTTCCAGTCATGGAAGGCTGACTCATTCGCGATCCTTGCCTTAGCATATGCTCGGCCTAGTGTTGATCATGTACATCAATGATCCAATCAAGCCTGCCCTTGTGGTGGGATCCTGTCTGAACCTATAGTTTGATCATGTAACTTCTTTAGGTTGGTAACCATTGGAGTAGACATGTATTTGAAATCCATCATACCAAACCTCTTTAGTACATCCATTGTGTATTTCTGCTGTGCCGGAAAATAATACTCCCTGTCTTTTCCACACTTCCATTCCTAGGAAGTAATGCATGAAGACTAAGTCTTTCATCTCAATTCTGAGGTTAGCTTCCTATTACACCAGGCTATTAGCCCTTCATTTATTTTTAGAAAGATATGATCAACATACAAGATTAGTATAGGGTTGGTTACCTCTTATCTTGAAGTATAGATTTACATCAACATCACTTTAAAGCCGAGTTTTAAGAAGCCATCAATCTTGTCATATCAAACTTTGGGAGCCTGCATAAGACCATACAAGGCCTTCCTTAGCTTGCATACATGAGTGTCTTTGTTATGCAGTATGAAACCATATGGTTGTTCCACAAAGACCTCATGTTCAATATTTCAATTCAAGAATGTTATTTTACATCCATCTGATGTGGTTTCCAACCAAGTACAGAAGCAAGAAAAATGGCTTCGAATGGGTATATGCAGCTACGAGAAAAAGTCTTTTCATAGTTGATTACTTCTTTCTGAGTGAAGCCTTTGTCTACAAATATTTCTTTGAACTTTTCCACTCCCATTGGCTACGTAGCCTTTTCCTTATAGATCCATTTGGAAGAAACCAGCGATTTGTCTTTTGGCCTTGGCACCAAACATTGTTCTTTATAATAGACTGTATTCCTCAAGCATGGCATCCTTCCATGCTTTTAATTTATTTGCTTCTTCAAATGAACCTTCTTCATTTGAAGAAGGTTTTGCATCACTAATGTTGCTCATTATTGAAACATAGCCTCAAACCTATGAGGCCTCTTCGCTCCCTAAAATCTCCTTTGGGAACAGCATCGCTACGCTGCATATTTGTTAAGCCACCTAGATTCCCTTTTGACGGAGGTTCTTTAATATTTCTTTCTAACACTTCATGGGGTTCTACGGGCTCATTACTTGGCCCTTCAAAAGGTTCCTCCCATGATAATCCGACTCTTGATTTTTAGAAGAGGAGGTGAAGTTGGTTGAACTCCTTTTGAATCCTGAAGCTCTTTGGATTTCTTAAATCCGACTTCCTCATGGAAAGTCACATCTATGATTAAATCTATTTTCCTCTGACCTAGTACACAAATCCTGTAATCTTTGGAGTTCTCACTGTAACCCATAGAAACCCCTTTCTTGTCGGGGTTCCATCTTTGTCCTCTTTTCCTTAGGTGTAGCACACCTTTTCTGCTTCTCAAGGCTTAATCGTTCTTAAAGGAAAACTATAACACCCATTTGTACATAACTCATACAAATATTATATAATCCACATCCATTTAAGCAAAGAAATACATTTACAACTTAGAGTAACATATTATTTCTTGCTATAATTAACAATCAATAGTGTTTAATATTAATTCATATACATAGTGGAATTCATGATAACATAAGCGACACAATCATGCAAAACATGATCAAAACATAATCAGGATACCCATCTTTTAGCAGGTGGTAGATTCCACCAACCAAATTTGTAGGCCTTCCACAAACTTCCGATATGGGCCATAGCGCTCATCCAACTTTCGGTAGTGGGTCACCCGTGGGACTCGCTCACCCTAAGAAAGGAATCCTAAGTAGGTTGAGGTTACATGGAAGACAGTACACAACCACAGGAAGAGATTCTATCCCAGAAACCACTCACACTCACTACCCATAGACCCTGTTTATATACGTTTCCATAGAGGTATACCGCGTTCTGTCACTGGGCGGTCAACTTTGTTGCTAACCTCCGCAGCAGGTTCTGACAATGAAGCCAGGACGAGGGGTCTCTAGGCTACGTGGCATTTCACCGGTTCTTCAATCCTCTCCTTCCCCTCAGCACTCTCTCACGAAGAGAGAATCGATCGCGGGCCAACAAGCCACCGCGATTAATGCTGGCGTGTACAACAATCCGCGGGGAAAATAGACACAAGCTCAATCACCACTAGTTCAGCACTCACAAAATGGTCTCACGGTCATGGCCGGGCCGGGGACTCCACGCCGCGAGCTCGGTCTCGACGCTGGATGCACCACAGATTCTCAGACGAACCACGAGGTTTTTAGGTTCGAGAGAAGGGTGTACAAGGTTTAGCGGGGTTGGATCCAGCCGGTACCACTCAAAGGCCAGCTTTTCGGTGTAGGACGGAATGGAGGATGAACCCTCTCATGACTCATCTTGGTGTTCTATTTGCATGGGTGAGAGTGACACTTGTTTCCACAGGAAACTGCATGTGTTCCTTAGCATGCATTACCTTCCTTATGGTTAGGAACTTAGGATGAAACATAAATGGCACATGTTCTTTGGAATAACAATTATTCCAGGGCTTAAACCTAGGCCAAACATAGCCTTCTTCCCATTTCCGACCCGCAATTTCTTGCCCACTCTATGGATGCTTAGTCCCCCTTCACTCATTCGCCATTGGTTGGTCTGCACATGGAGGTGTTTATATTTTATTAATTGTTCTACATGATTACATATGCAACAACAAGATCCTGGCCTTCAACATAGGCTTCCTGGTCTAACAAACACATAATCCACCAACATATAAAAACTAGGCTCACCATCCTATAAAACATGAATTACAATTCCTTTGAACATAATTCTGACGATTTCGGCCATGGGGACACTACAATCCCACTCCCCTTATATTACGCACCATCCTCGATTCACAACTTACATTGTCTTTGCAAACCTTTCCAAAATTTTCAAAGATGTGGGTACTCTGCCGCGCCAACCTCGTCTCCCGTAATAGCACATCCTCAAGAACATGCCGGGTCCACTTGGACCTACAAACTCATGGCTCAATTCGGTGTTTACTTTCTGTCAATATGCACATGATGCACTTGTAGGACCTGCTCTGGTTTCCACACGGAATCCGCATTCAATGCGATAACATGATTAGCATCATGTACATATTTCTTAAGCGGTGAAAAATGAAACACGGTAATAATACGGTCCTTGAGTCGCAATTAATGAAAGCATGTATGCTGGCCCAATCCTTTCTAGGATCTCAAATGGCCCACAAATATTTTGCCAACTTAGTGCAACTTTAACTTTAGAAGAGAACTTCTGTTGTTTTTCACTTCCAGGAAAACATGGTCACCCTTTAATTCTCGTAAGCCCACATTTACTATCAGTAGTAGCACTACTTTTGTCACGGGCAACTTTTAGATTCTATTTAATTCTTATCATTTGGTCTTCCATCTCTTTGGCGGTTCGGGCCCAACTTCTCTTGCTCTGTCGATTTGGATTATCCATCTCAGGTTTTCACTTTCTTCCATAAAGTGCTTGAGATATGCTCATCTTCAATGATGTATGATACCCATTATTGTAGGCAAATTCTACCGCAAATGCGGTGAATCTTCCAACCATGATGGTTTATTCATCACCCCACATTCTACGGTATGTATTCTATTACTCTATTCACCATCTTTGTCTAACCATCAAACTCAAGATGATACGTTGTTGCCGCGGTTTCCTTATTCATTAAGATCCCCTTAAGCTGATCCTTTCAAAATTGAGGTGAATTTACGAGGGTTCTCGGAACACAATTGTCTTAGGAATTCCATGCAAGTGTACAACTTCTTTTAAGAATATTAGCAACATGCTGCCACATGGGTGGTTTTTATTGGAATAAAATGGGAATCTTTATTAAGCGTGTCCACCACCACCATGATTGAATCGTATTTTGCTTGCTTGTTCTAGGTAGTCCGGTGATAAAATCCATTGTCACCAGCATTTCCACTCCGGGGAATGGGTAGAACAACAACCACTAAGGTTGCTATGCTCGATGTGTAACCTTCTGACACTACATACATCTCGTGATGTATTCAACGATTTATTTCTTAAAACATGACCAAAATAATGGCTTTTGACTCTTACAATCTTCAGATATCCAAGATGTCCAACATAAAGCCATGTTATGCATCTCCTTTAAAATTGCCAACTGATTCTGGGACATTGGGTATATACACTCTATTTTTATCTGATAAACCATGGGTTCCCAGATTGTAAATTTCCTTGGTCTATGGTCTCTCACTCTTTTGTAGCTTTTCTACAAGACCTCTATACTACAAATCCGATTATTTGCGACTTCAAATTCTATCTTTTCATCTCAGGTCCACGTACATGCTATTGGTTGTATCCATGTAGTGTTACACTTTTCTCTTGTGTGCATCAACCACCTTATTTTCTTTCCCTTTGATATGCTTGATATCAAAGTCATATTCACCTACAAAAACTCCGATATCTAGTTTTCCCTGCATTTAAAATTAGGATGATCAAATAAATGCCAGGATGTTATTGGTATGTTCTTAATTTGAATCTCCTTCCATGAGTAATGTCTCCATTTCCTCAATGCATGAATGATTGCTTCGATCTAAATGCGTGAGTGGCATAATTCTTCTCATGCTCCTTCAACTTCGGGACTCATAACAAACTACAAATCCCTCTTATTTGAAATCCTACGAGCCCCTCATGCAGCGTTTGTGGACACTACGTGAATTCTTATTTGGGTCTACAATGGTGAGTTAGACCTTTGGTTAGCGGTTGCTTCAGTTGTTGGAAGATGCTCTCACATTCTTCAATCCACGGAAATTCTTCTCAAGTCCTTTGTAAGGAAGTGATGGGGTGAGTTATCTTTGAGAATCAGGCTATAAACCTCCTATAGTATCTGGCGGTCAATAAAATATCTAACTTCTATCACATTCCTTGGAATTGGCCATTCTCGAATGGCCTCTACCTTCAGGATCCTAGCGATCCCTTCTTAGGATATAATGTGCCCCAAGTAATGAATCTTGCTGATAAAATGAGCACTTGCTTTCGAGTTTGCTGATATAGGTGTTCTCTCAACACCTACAACACCATTCTTAGATGTTTCTCATGTTCTTCCTCCAACTTAGAATACAGATATCATCCAGTAAGACTATGACAAACTTGTCAAATAATCTCGAACACTCCATTCATTAAGCACATATAAATAGCCGGATCGTTGGACAGTCCAAATGGCACCAACGTGAACTCATAATGACCATACAATTCCCTGAAGGCGGTCTTGTTGATGTACTCATCATTTATTCTCATTTAGTGATATCACGGTAGTCTATTTTGAAAATATTTTCATCAACTGTTGATAAAAGATCATCAATCCTTGGCTAGGAGGATACTTGTTCTTGGCAGTGACCTTATTCAATTGCCGAAAATCAATGCATGATCTCGATTAATCCCATCTTTCTCCTTCCACGAATAGGATGGGGCACCCGATGACCTGCTTGGGGTGAATGTATCCCTTCTTTAGTATCTCCTCAAGATGCAATTGCAACTCCTTCAGCTACAGTAGGTACTCATTCTATAAGGGATCCTTGGCGCTGCTCCAGGGCATCAAATTTATAGAAAATGATGTCCCTCTTAGAATTGTCTAGGTACCTCCTGAAATATGTACTTAAATTCTTTTACGGAGTACCTCTTGGTCTTCCATATTTGAGACTACATCTGGGGATGCTTCTTCCACGAGTTGCAAATGGTGACAACCCTTCTAGTAACATTTCTTCATCTGCATGGTTGGGATTTCCCTAATAGCCACGACTTTGGAATTCCTTGGACTGGTACCTAATTTCCCTCTTCATTAGGAAATTAAACCTCTTGTTATAGTAGTCCATAGGGGGCATGGTGCTGGTCCAACAAGTCCATCCCAATTAAGCAATCATTATGAGCCTAAAGGAAAAAATGTTTAATTCAGCCTTAGTGCTTGTTCAACTCATGTCCACTGAACAGGACTTAACCGATTCGGTGACCTTCCTCTTGGTCCCTTTGGCTAACTACACTAACCAAGACATCTCATGTTTTGCTTCGTTAGATGAAAACTATCCACCACTCTAGGATCTATATAGCTTATGGCTAACCTCTAAATCAATTAAAATAACAAGTGGTGGGTTGTTGATGCGTACCTTCCACTTCAATCCGCGTGCGATTGAAAATTTTCTTGTTTGTTGTCCAGGGGCAGTATTCTTGTCATTCTGTTGCCCATATCCTCCTTTGTTTCATCTTGTTGAACATTAAGGAAGCGATTCTTTAACGTAACTACGTGAGTGGATCTCACGTACCTATGATTTCCCTTCTGACCCAACCTCCAGCAGGGGTGGAGGTGGCATCTTCTCCCTCCCTTCAACTTTCTTGGAGTGCATTGGCACTCTATAATTTGCCCAAAGTGTAGCCAAGAAGCTGATCCGCGAGCAACATCAAAACCCGCCAGGTCTTGGATCCTAGAGCCTCGAGACTGGAAGGAGATCTCTGTCGATATAGCTTTGTTTGAAGAGGTATTAGGCTAGTTATGAAGAACATGGTTTGGGGTTTCTAAATGATGGTTTGGAACAGGGAGACCATTGGGAAAATGGGGTCTATGCTTAAAAATGTGATTCACATCAAATCTGGACAAAGTCCTTTCACGAGGAACAGGTAGTGGCAATATTGGATCGAATTAAATTTAGATGGCGTTGATTTGAGGAAAAAATAAGTGAGTAAAAAACTAGGCAAAGGAGCAGCTAAGAATTAAGACTAAGCTTTGCATAAAACAAGATCATCAGGCTGAGGAAGTATCTGTGATAAATTCTACCTCTAATTACTTTCCTTACGTATTACTTTCCTTAGGTAATAGAAGCGAAACCAAAACTTCAATGATCACAAAAAAATTAAGCGGAGGAAGAACACAACCACTATCCTTACGAGATCACGTAAAATAAATATGTTCATTCTTGATCAATCATTAAAATTACAGGAGACATTCCCTAAGCTAAACCACATTACAGGTCGCCGCGAAGCCTCCACCGAGATTGACAGGTTTTACATTAAAATCATATGGATAAATAGGATGGACCCTCCCAATTAGTTTTGGAAGTTGGACAACTTACGCCTCGACCAAAATAGCCACCACTCCCACAAAATTTGGGGCTTTCTACCATGAAAGGCCGGACCGGTTTTTCTGTGAAATAGGGGTCCGATCAGATGTGATTTTATCTTCAATGATGACACATGGGTGAAAAATGAAAGAGGTTATTGTATATGGGCATGTTCTAGAAAAAAATCTTTCGGTTCATGAGTGGTCCCCAAGCGGCCGTGACAACTCACGAAAGATCGGAATTTGAAACAGAAAATGAAAATCTGGAAAATAGGCCTCAAATATGTCTTCGATTCTCTCTGCTCGTGACTCCGTTGAAAAAATGAAAGAGGTTTTTGTTCCTAACATATCAAATACCAATAACCTCTCTCAGTTTTTTAAAATTCGTCTCCGTTTACCCAAAAAGCGGTCTAGAAGATGACATGGTAAAATAGGCAAAAATGGTAAATTTTGAAAAATGGTGGTTTTTGACGGGAGGGCGGTATTCCAGACCCTCCCCTCATTAAATGTAGAGTCCAGGGTAATATGGGTCGTTGATTTTGGTGCTCAAATCTGTGCCGTTGAGATTTGCAAGATGTTTATTTTAAATTCCAGACCCCACAGTTAACTTCAGGAAGGTGAAGAGCTCGAGAATTAACTTGGTGCGTTGATTTAATTTATGGTTTACGATGGGGGGTTTTGATATATGGAAGGTAGGTGGGGGTATACGTAGAGATGGTGGGTGGCGTGGTGGGGCGGGAGTGTCAGAAGGAGGAAGTGGGTATGGCAGTAGGGAGGGATGGTGGGTGGGTGGGTTATGGCGTGGGGTTGAGGGGAGTGGAGTGGTGGAAGCGTGAGGGTGGGGTAGGTGGGGGTGGTGGTGGGTGGGGATGAAATAGGTGAGGAGGGTGGTATGGGGTAGAGGACTTAGGATATACTCTTTTTAATTTTTGTATGTTTTTATTTTTATTTTAATGTTTATGTGTTATGTTATATGTTACGTTTTTATTTTCTTTTGTTTTATTTAAATGTTTATATAATATAATTAGTATTATATTTTGGTTTTATTTATGTTTTGTATTTTAATTTGTTTTGTATTTTATATGTTTTTAATATCTTGTTTTTATCTTTTTATTTGTTTTTATTATTTTGTTTTTAATATTAGACTAATCCCTAATTACTAACCCAGTTACTAACATAGGTTTTAACCTAATTAATAATTAATTAATAATCAATCAATTATTAAATTAGTTGTTTATTACTCAATTATTACCTATACTAACTATATCAATACTTATTATTATTTTAATCTAACTAACCTATTGTTCTTTTATTCATCCCTAAGTCCATTAACCTATTGTTCTTTTTGTTCATCCTAAGTCCATTTATGCAGGGATGGAAGGCGGGAAAAGTAGTCGATGGGGCAATAGGACAAGGGAGTGAGGGCGTGGCGTGGATGAAGGATGCAATAGGGTGATAGGGGATTGAGCGACAAGAATGGAGGGAGGAAGTGGAATCACCTGAGCCATACTTCGTCATCACGGGAGAGACGCCAAATCAACAGTTGAAGAATCGATTCGCCTATAATTATAGGACCCTAACATAGGCTCCACCTGGGGATGGAAGCTTCTTTCAGGAGGTGTCAATAACCACAGACTTCTGAGCATGCAAAGCAGAGATTTATCCATTGGGATGATCCCAATATCTTATTCTGCAACTTGTACCTGTTTTGATCTTGCAACTGAAACCAAATGAAAATAAACACTGCTTAAAACGAGATGCTCAGAATGCTGAGCTGATTTATTTTTCCCTACCTACCCTACTGCAATCATCGCTCAGCTGGGTAATGGAAAAATGCCAATGGAGCCAATCCAACAGTTGATTTAGTGGCTCCGTTCTTTCATTGTCTATGATGAAACTCAGAAATAAGTCTGTTACTCGTGCTTGAGAGTAACTTCCATCGTGCTTTCCCTTGCATAAGATTTGATCAACCCAAACAATAGGAAAAACATCACCAACGGAAAAATATCATGTATTAAAGAATTTCTCCATATAGATAGCTACATGATCAATATAGGTTTGGCCCATCTTTTGATTTTCAACTTCAAACAACTCAGCCTCAAGACTCGATTTTTCAGCTATGCATTCTGTGTCTTTCAATACTTCCTCATCTGACTGTGGATGCTTTGATGGTTTCTGAAATGATGCCTTTGCTGCAAAAGACAAAGAATTTGATTGCCTAACCATGTCAGTATCATAACAGCGTTTTGTCTCATGACTGGTGAACGAAGAATGATTTTGACCACACAGGCCATCTAACAGATCAACTATTGGATCCTAAAATGACTGACAAGATTGCCGCATGGACTCAAATGAAATTTCCTGACCCTTTATGCATTTATCCTTCACCACTTGTCTGAGAGTCTCCTTCAAAACTTGAAATGATTTAAAGCACAATGGTACAGAGTTGTTTTGGATTAAATCGTAATTTGTCTCAGGCTCTAAGTTTTCATCAAGAATTTGAAAATTGAAGGGGGGCAAGTGCTGGGTTTCTGGGTTTAGGACAACCTCCATACCTCTGAGATTTCTGTCTCTTCCTCATCGCTGTCATGACTATTGTGCAAGGGATGATTGCCACTCCTGAACTGTAAATGATCTTCTTCCTGCCAATGAGATGTCATTGATTGCTCTGAACAGTCAACCTCTATTTCCGCTTCAGGATCATCATCATACTGATCCCACTTGGGTGGACAATCCAAGTAAGGAATTTCGTCAAACATGCACATCATATCAGCCAGTTTCTCCTCTGCAAGTTGAGATGGAGCTTCATCTTTGACTGTGCTGTGAATTGAATACATGAACGAATCATTATTCAAATCATGGTATCCAGGATGAGCAGAAAAATGTTTGGGGACTGGGACCATGTCTTTCTCTGCAATCACTGGAACATGATGTCTTTGGACAACAAG
>SNQJ01S0141599.1:0-24819 GCA_010110895.2 Picea sitchensis | reverse complement strand
AGAATCATTTCCGCACCCTGACCGTTGACACAGTGCGGAAAGTCCGCAGTTTGACTGAATGCAGCCTGCGGAAACAAGGAATTTCCGCAGGACAATATATATGCAGCCTGCGTACTGTCGTCAAAAGAGTGATTTTGAGAAACTGACAAGTGTAACTTTCTTCATGAAAATGATCTTAAAGAAGAGCTAGATCTTCCATCACCATGTCATTATCATGTCATCATCTTGATAACCAAAATTGAGGATAACAGGTAGGAGGGTGATAGACGAAAGGAGGAAAGGTGATAGGATATGACTGGTCGAGGGAGGACACATTACCTATGGAGGGACAATGTGGAAGGGTGTGGGCCAGGTGTCAGAGGGCGAGAGGGAGTGAAAGGGAATAAGGTGTGCCAGGATGGCACTGAGTGGAGGTGAGATATGGAGTGGAAGACAGATGGCGGAAGGTGGACGGTGGAAGAAATTAAATATGTGACAAGGGGAGCCTACTTTAAGCCGCCAATTTCAGACGCCCCCCCTATTAAAAGTAGATAGGAAAAGGGGGTCCGGAATCCAACCTTGACTATAGATCTAGGCTCCCCAATCCAGACCGTTGAGAGATGCGTGCCCATTTCTGGAAACCCCCCCCGCTTTAAAGTTAGAATCGCGAGGGGGCTCCAGAATGGAACCCTGGCCGTAGATATGGGCGTGCAGATTTTGGCCACCCAGATCTACCTACCGCTTAACCAAATATGCATTTGCACCTCAACCTAGGGTAAGTGGGTTTTTACCCCACTTCTTTGCATTTTTCCACCCAAAGGAGATTATCTCTTAGGAAAACACCGCCTTTAGAAGAATTGGTGATAACATTAGGCTCCATGGGGGATAGAGTCATCCCTGTGATGCTCTAAGGGACTCATTTGCAGTTTCAGTGCCTTGCTATTGGGCTATGGAGTCATTTATTAAGCCAAAAACAAACAAAAAAACAATATTTACAAAAACAGAGGAATCGTCTAAGGCTTTAAATGAAACATTTCTTTAGGAAACGCCTATTTATCGGGCCATTAAAAAATTCTTCTCCCTCCAAATCCTACAACCTGTAAGTGTTGTTCAAGAATACTTCAGATATTTAGAAAGGTCCAATCCATAAGACATCAAACTTGTTGTGTTTCCCTCTGTCCTACCTGGGTGCATCCCACTTAAGCACCAGATCTCCTAGCTCGAATTCTTCCTTTCTGACCTTCCTGTCAAAGGCCTACATGATCTTCTATTGATGACTACGAGCTCTCTCCATTACCTTCTCCCTGGTCTATTATGCTTCCACCAACTGATGAATTCTTCTAACCATATGATCTGGCTCTCCTTCATAACATTGAAAGAATTTTTCCATAGGTAAAGCCAACTGAGTGGGAAATATAGCTTTTGTCCCATAAACAAGTTGAAAAGGGGAGGTGCTGAGGGACTTCTTTGTTGTCACTTGATCGACCCACAAAGTGAATTTGAGCTTTGAATCCCAAGCCTTCTTATTTTCTTCCAACAATATTTTAATGAGCTTGATCAGAATTTTATTGGAAGATTCTGCCAGCCCATTGCCTTGAGGATAATAGGGGGTGGAATGAATCATTGAAATCTCAAACTGCTCACAGAACTTAACCAGAGGCTCAAACTTGAAAGAAGCAACATTATCAGTGATAATTCTGCTGGGACAACCAAATCTGGCTATAATATCCTTCAGGAAGATGATAATTACCTTATGTGAAGCATTCCTAGTGGGGACAACTGTTATCCACTTGGTCAAGTAATCTGTTGCAGTCAGGATCCATCTGTGATGGCCACTTGAAGGAGGATGAATTTCTCCATTGAAGTCCAACCCCCACTACTGAAAGGGTGTTGAAGCTACTACAGGATTTAGTGGTAGAGATTTGAGTTGTTGCTTTACTAAGAACCTTTGGCATTTGATGCAGGCTCTGACTTCTCTGTAGACATCAGAGAATAAGGTGGGCCAGTAATACCCAACCCTGAGAATTTTGTGGGCTGTGGTCTTCTAGAAATGATTCCCTCCACACAGGCTACTATGGAAGTCAAACGTAACTTTATGGGCCTCCTGTGGGTTCAGACACCTTAGAATTCAGACACCTTAGAAACATCCCTAAAGGGTCTCTCCATTACAAGATCTGGTCAATAAGGAAATATTTGACTACTTTCATCTTTAAATATCTTGCCTTACTCTTCCCCATTTCATCAAGGGGCTTTAAATCCTGCAGGAAAAATATAACATATTTATACTAGGAGCATTCTGCCAATAAGGGGTTGCTTTGAGGACTATCATCTGACAACTCAGCTTGCTGATTTACTGAGCGAATATGTATGAAACTTACCCCCAAAGCCTTACATTTAGGTTTAGCCAGGAGCTTGGCTAAACATTTCCGTTTAACCAACTTGGCGGGCTTTACCTCTAGGTCAAACTCAAGGATCTTGGCAATCCACTTTCCCCTTCTCCCATCTACATTAGGCTATATTAGGATGTCCTTCACAAAGGCTGAAGGAACATATGCAATCACCTTTGAGTGCAGGACATAGAATTTGAAATAATTGAGAGATTTCACCAAGGCATAGGTCTACTTCTCCATGATCTCATACATGATTTATGCATCTCTTAATGCCTTATTGAAGAAGGAAATGGGTTTCTCTCGTCCTTTCTCATTTTTCTGCAATAAGACCGCTACTACTGTACCAAAAGAAGCAAAAGAAAAAATTAGGAAATCCTTGGAATAATTAGGACTGATCAACACAGGTGCCTCGGTCAATGCCTTCTTTATTTGGACAAAATATGCCCTGGACTCAATAGTCCTCTTTACTTCATTTCCTTTTCTGAGCATGACTATGATTTGTTTCACTAACTCAACAAAATTTGAGCCAACCTCCTCAGTAAGTTAATCTTTCCAAGGAAAGATTGGACCTATTTATTGGATCTCGAGAGTGACAGGGTCTGAATTGCCTCCACCCTACTGTGATCAATTCTCACTCCCTCTACTGATACTATATGGCCTAATAGATTCCCCTCCTTCATAGAAAACAAAGATTTCTTGGGGTTCAAGGAGAGGCCAAACCTTCGACACTTTAAGAAAACCTTCCTCAAGTGACAACAATGTTCTTCATCAGATCTAGAGAAGACAGTGATGTCATCCAGACAAATCACCATAAACTAATCTTTCTCCCTAATGAAGGCTATGTCCATGGCTCGCTAAAATGTCTCTCCTGCATTCATCAATCCAAAAGGCATTTTCGCATACATGAATGTGCCCCAAGGAGTGGTGAAAGATGTTTTCTCTCTATCCTCAGGTAGGACTGATATTTGATTGTAACCAGAAAAACCATCGATCATGGATATCCTGGATGCACCAGTCACCCTTTGCAATATGTGTTCCATCTTAGGTAGGGGGTAATTGTCCTTCTTTGAGCTTCTATTCAGATTTCTGAAATCAACACAAAGTTTGATTTCTCCATTGTTCTTTCTTACCGGCACCAAATTAGCCACCCACTCAGAATATCTCAAAGGGACAATGATTTGAGCATTTAACAACTTCTTCACTTCTCTCTCCATGACAAGAAGCAATATGGGGTTAATCTGTCTTAGATTTTTCCTGAAAGGCTTAGCTTCCTCTTTCAGTGGGATCTTGTGCTCAATTACATATGTGTCATATGTTCTGAGGTCTTCATAGGTCCATGCAAACACATTGGAAAATTCTTTTAATAACTCAGTATACACGGCCCTTTGCTCCCTTGATAGGTTGCTCGACAACTTGATGAATTTAGGTTCCTTCTGTGTGCCAATGTTGCACACAGCTGTATCAACATTTCCATTTGAAACCCTACCCTTTACTACCACATCATTTCCATCGAACAATCTTTATAAAGGAGCTAATCCTTTTGGAATGTGATTGCTAGGCAACTGAACAATATGCTGATTAGCAATTTTATTTAAAAATTCCTCAGGGTGAGGGTCACCTTCGGGATCAATATTTTGACCAATGTACAATGCAGATAATTCATCGACAGACTCAAGAAATTTTCTGATTTCCAGATCATCCTTGAATACCTTCCAATGCTTGATATTGTTTGGTACAAAGGGATGATATCTTATCTCAACCTCATGTTTGATATTAGGAGGCAAAGGAATCTTAAGCTAGCTAGATGAAACAATTAGGGAATGTATTTTCCTCTCTTGGAATAAATGAAATGTTGAATGCCCCCAAAAAATTGTCAAATAGGTCCCATACCTTATTTCTGTAACTTCTGAGTCAAGGATGCTTAGCCTGATAAGCATTTTTGATGTGTTGAACTATCAACTCTACATATCTGAACACTGCTACCTCCTCAATTCCCATTTCTTTTGCAGCCCTTAAACCCAGAACAAGAGCCTCATATACAGCCACATTATTGGTGGTCTCAAACTCTAGCTTGTATGATAGGAAAATGGCTTCCTGACAAGGCGACACCAAAACCACTCCAACACCAACACCTTCACTAGAAGAAGCTCCGTCGAAGAACATTTTCCACACAGAGGTAGTTGGGGGAGGTATTTCTCGATCAGATATGGGTTATTTTCTGATTTGAAGAGGGGTTTCAGGAACATCAGTGAGCAGCAATAAACTAGACCCAAATCAATATCAAGTGCAAAGATAGGATGATTGGTGGGGTCTGCTTTACCACTAACAATGTAGGCCAGCTGAGATTCTCTATACAACCTTATGTGTTCCCCTCCAAAGAATGGAATGGTGGCATATGTGAGGTCCATATGTAATGTCCCTCCAATCTTTTTAATCCATGATCTTGACAACAACATGCCAAACTTGGGGGGAACATCAACTACTACAATTTCCATGACTACACTCTTCATGGGCAGCTGAAACAATGATACCACCAGGTCTTTGATGACTCCAAGAAATTGCACCCTCCTTGAATCAAAAGAGTACAAATCATGATAGCCCTTTGATACTTCTAATCCCAATTCTTCCATGACTATTTTTGGCATGAGGTTATGGCAAGCCACTCAATCCATCAGGCAGTTATGCAACACCTTATCATGTATGTTTAGGGATGTGTAGAAGGGAGAGGATGAATCGTCTTTGTCTTCTACCATGGGACCTAGGATGACTGCTGGATTTTCATCTTGGAGATTTACTAAGATTGTGGCAAGCTGGGGGGACTTAGATTGTAGCAGTCTGGAGAGGGACCTTTTGAAATCTTCATTTTTAACTAGTTCCGAGAGAGGTACAGGAATTCTAATTTTTTGAATTTCATGCTCAAAACTAAAGGAAGAAGGTGGATTAGAAGATTCTCTGACCTCAGGGATAGGGTCTTTGGATGTTGGAGAAATATTTTGAGTGATCCTTTCCTTGGTAGTGCACGCTATAGGCTTAGTAGGCCTTTCTGCTACAAAAGGATGATCAAGAATATCAACCTTCCCTTCGTTCCTCTTTGACCTAAGATTGTATTTGTTAGGACTGTTTCCTTTGGCCTACTCCCCCTTACCCAACTTGTTGATTTGACTATTCATAAGGGATTCTTCATATGCATATTGAGTCAAATGGTGGAAGGGGAGGTGTCTCCAAAACAATGGATTTCAGGACCAAGCTCATCTGTTTCCTCTCCTTCCTCACCAACAACAAGGCTATTTTGAAGAGGGGTTTGGATCCTCTGGTTGTCTCTATCTCTATTCCTTTGTTCTCGTGGAATAATTTGAGGGACATTATTATTTGGCCTCCTGAACCCTCTGTTATCAGTACTTTGGGGATTTCTATATATGGGCTTCCCTTATAATTCCCACCTTTCCATCCTAGCTGAAAGTGATTTCAACACTTTAGTTACCTCCTCCCCTTTGGGGGGAAGGGAAGAGGAACCTGATCAGGAGGGTTCAACTCTCATGCTGGTCATATCTCTATCTGCTTTATTTCTGAGTCAGTCAATAGCCAATATATTTGACTCAACTTCCACAGTCGAATCCTACATGTGAGCTAAGGAAGTAGCTCATCTTTCCCTCAATAAGAGACAGAAACCGAGATCAAAATCACTAGCATAAGTGATTTTGGCAGAGGCTTCTGAGGTATTTATCTCACCGAAATCTTATTGTACATTTTATTGAATCTCTTGGAGAAATCAGAGATAGACTCTCCTTCCATCAGTTTCAAGGACCCAAAATTTATCATGTAATACATGAAGTCTTTTTTGTCTCCCCACTGTCTCAAGAAGGCATTTTCCAAAGCCTCAATCCCATCGATAGATCCAAGAGGCAAGGCCTTAAAACATTTCCTAGCCTCTCCTTCAAGGCTATGGACAAAATTCCTCATCCATGTGTCTGCATGCATGATAACAAGATCATTTGTGAAAATGCAAAAGGCTTCAAGGTGTTGTTCTACAGATATGTCTCCTTCGCTTGTGAACCCAGGTAACTGCTTAAGGTATCCATCTACTGGAAGGGCATTGAGAGGCTAAGGTAACACAAGGGGAGAATACCTAGCAGCTATTATAGCCTCCATTTTATTCATGGGGGGATTTTCTTCTGCCATAGGAATATTAGGTGGAGGAGAACTAGGAGGAGAAGGAGTTCAAATAGGGGATACTGGAGCTAAGATTTCAGGTAGAAAAGGAAACAATGGAGGATTCAAAGAAAAGGATACAGGGCTTGAATGAGTAGATCATTCTCTCTCTACAGTAGCAACCATAGTAATAAAAGGATGGGTGGCGAAGCTAGGAGTTGGGAAATCTCCTATGGTCCTAGGTCTATACCAAGCTACAATGTTAGGGGAGATAGGAGTGACAAAATTTTCTCCCTCCAGTCCTAGACCAGGAGAATAAAACTCAGCAAGAACACTGCCAAAGTTTAGAAAATAGGAAACTTTAGTAACGGGTCGACTGGGAAACTGAGAAACAAAAAATAGAGTTTCTAATAGAGGAAGATGAGAATTGTCAGAAATACTTGGTTCAGCAGTAGAAGTTTCTCCTTCAAGGGCCCTTCCCTTTCTGACAAGCTTCTAGGGATCTGCTTTAGGTGTAACTAGAGGCAAATATGGATGAGACCGTGTGTGTTTTCCCCTCGAAGCCACAACTAAAACAATAGGTTCATCACAGTGGAGTTGTCACAATGGAGTCACCAGGTGCACAATAGCAATCTTGTAGGGCTCTGATGCCTGATGCACCTTCAGAATCAGAGGCTCAATGTCGTTCAATCCCAAGGAAAATATTCAACTTCGTACTCGACAGCGGTGCCAAAAAATGTTAGTATCAGAAGTCACTCCTGGATTGCAGTAAGAGCAGAGCTCGACACCCATCACTTTATGTCACGATTTGTTTATCAAGGGTGATAAAAAGAGAGCAGACTCATAATGATATCATTTTAACTCAGAATCCTAGACAGAGCTATGTATGAACAAGTGAGTTCTTAGTCTAACTTCAGTCATTAGGTTGTAGTAAGGGTAAGTAGGAGGAAGACATTAACAAGAAAATGTAGAGGTCGACCGAAGACGTCAGGCCTTTCAGCAACTCATGGATGAATGATTTAAACATGAGAACTTCTAGAATTTAAATCACAAGGAAACTATGGAATATAACAACGTTACAACAAATCATTTATGATAACACAGTCACAATGGTTCATGCGAATCTGTCGATCATGAACTCCTTAGCATCATAAGGAAAATAGAGTGAATAAGAAAGATGACTTCCATTTAAACAAGAAATCTTGGATGCACATACATGATCAAAGAAACCAATGCTTCATCAAAACCATACAACAGGGAGCTTAGCTCTACCAACGATGCTTTACAAAATGGAAAAATTGCCTACATATACCCAAAGAAAATAAAAGCAGCAAAATCGAGACTTCTACATTAACAACATTATGTCTGCATGTTTACTAGTAGACTGCACTTGCAGTCTCTAGACAGTCGTGCGCTTATGTAAGACGCAATCAGACTCCTGGAAATCTTGCAGAAGAATTAACCTGTCTCGGGTCCTTTTATGGGCTTTCCATTTATAGTGTAGACAATGTCTAACCACCAACAACAACTTCAATAACTTCCTCCTTGGGGTTGGGAACAACCTGGTAAACTCTTCCTTTCGGTCCATGGAGGTCTTCTCATGGTGCCACCTGGAACTGCCAACCGACTACTTGGAAAGACTTGTAGGCAAGTGTGATAAATGGGGCATATGATAGGAAGAAGTGTAAGAAAAAAGGTCAGGCGGGGATGATTTTGCATGCTCGGCATGGAAGAGGGAATGGAAGTGGCCAAGGAGGTGATAGGGGTGAGACACATGGCAGGAGGCAGGAGGGTGATAGATGAAAGGAAGGAAGGTGACGGGTTATGACTGGTCGAGGGAGGAGACATCGCTTATGGCGGGACAACGTGGAAGGGAGTGGGACAACTGTCTGAAGGAGAGAGGGAGCAAAAGGGAATAAGGTGCGACAGAATGGCACTGAGTGGAGGTGAGATATAGAGTGGAAGACAGATGGTGGAAGGTGGACGATGGAAGAAATTGGAGATGTGACAAGGGGGGAGTGCTTTAAGCTGCCAATTTGGGATGCCCCCCACCCCCCCTATTAAAAGTAGATAGGCAAAGGTGGTCTGAAATCCAACCTTGACCATAGATTTGGGCCCCCCAATATAGACCATTGAGAGATGCGTGCCCATTTCCAGACCCCAACCCCCCTCTTTAAAGGTAGAATGGCGAGGGGGCTTCGAAATGGAACCCTAGACGCAGATCTGGGTGCACAGATTCTGACCGCCCAGAACCGCCTGCCACTTAAACAAATGTGCATTTGCACCTCAACCTAGGGTAAGTGGGTTTTGACCCCACTTCTTTGCATTTTTCCACCCAAAGGGGCTTATGTCTTAGGAAAACACCCCATTTACAAGAATTGGTGATAACAATGCCCAGTTGCAAGTCGCATCCCAAACCATTTTCGGGACTCTTGGCCAATACCTTCTTGGGGGATAAAATCCTAACGCAAAAACATTTTTGAGTTCCATGAAATGTTGAAAGCTTGCTTAGGCATGGTATAAGTGACCACTTTGTCCATCCTCTCCTAAGACATAGTTTCATAAATTGGTCCCCTTAATCCAAATGTTACATTGCTTCTAACTGAGAAAAACCCTAGTTCTCGAAATCAATCAGTAAAGAGACTTTTGAGGAATGAAACTCGTGAGTGAGAGTTTCTTTACCTGAAATCCTATGCCATGAATTCGTCAGAATTGACAGTTCCACAATCTGAGTCTCGATTTTTTTTTTATGCACAATTTCAAGTCACATCCCAAACCATTTTAGGGACTCTTGGCCAATATCTCCATGGCGCATAAAAACCTAATGGATCAACATTTTTGTGTTCTGTGAAATTTTGCAAGATTGTTTAGGAATGGAATAGGTGACCACATTTTCCATTCGCTCCTAAGTCATGGTTTCACAAATTCGACCCCTTAACCCAAATTTTGCATTGCTTCTAACTAAGAAAAACCCTGGTTCTCGAAATCAATGAATAAAGAAAATTCTGAGGCATGGAGCCTGAGAGTGAGGAGTTCTCTAGCTGAAATCCTATGCCAGGAATCCATTGGAGTCCATGGTTCTTGAATCTGAGTCTTAGGTTTTGCTTTATGTACAGTTGCAAGTCGCATCCCAAACCATTTCAGGTCTCTTGACCAATACCTCCTTGGGGAATAAAAACCTAACAGAACAACATTTTTTAGTTTCGTGAAATGTCAAAATCTTGCTTAGGCATGGACTAGGTGACCACATTGTCCATCTTCTCTTGAGGCATCATTTCATAAATTGGACTTGTTAATCCAAATGTTGCATTTCTTTAACGTATTCAAGGTTGGTCATTCCATATGCACAAAAGCATGTCTGGAAGTGAATATTGTTTGACATATACAAGGAAATGCTTTCTTTGGAAGGATTGACATTTGGATGTGGTCTAGTTGATTAAGTATCGAGAGAATATTCATAATTACCTATAGACTAGTTAATTCTCAAAGGACTTTTAAAGCATATTACAGTGCCAAAATGTCATAGAAAAATATCCATTTGTGAAATATAAGAGAAGAATATATATAGACGAGTTAAATCTCAAAGGATATTCAAGGAAAACATAATCATATATGGCACAAAATGGAGAGGGTTGGCACTTACGTTTATGTAATAGAGTTTACAATTGAAAGTTAAATTGTATAACAATTTTTTTTATGATCTTTACTAACATTTATTGGAATTGTTGCATGTTTTACATCATTGGAATGACATCTTATTTGTAACTTGTTTGAAATTTTATTATGGTATGTGGACTTTGATACGATGTAATATAATTATGGTTTCATTTCATATGTTGTAATATTATAAATATAACATAAAATTAATTATTTCATGAAATAAATAATAACTTTTCATTTTGAATGTTTTTTTTGTAGAACATCGGTCTTCTAGAAGATCCAGTTGATCCTCCTAAGATAGATCTAGATTATAATGGTATGATACAAACATGGGATGTGATGATGATGAGACATATGCATAAGACACTGAGGTGGACGATGAGGATGATCACATTGATGATGATCATGATAGTGATCATAATGATGAGCCAATTGTTGGTAGTAGCCAATGCCATTGATCATATAGACTCCATCATGGATCTTTTTTGATATATCATTATGATGTCTCTTTTCATGTTTACTATCATATGTATCATTTTCACTTGCAGTACCATATTATTGAGTTGTATCATTTTGACATGTATCATTTTGAGTTACATCATTTATTATTTTCATTTATATCATATGGAAATGTATCATTTTGAATTATGTCAATTGTTGGCCATGTATCATTTAGACATGTTATTGATCTACTGGCATATTTGAATTTCACTTTTTTTAGATATATATGATGATGACATGTTATATATGATGATTTTTGAATGGATATTTATTATGTATGATGATTTTACTTTACTTCTCAGGATGGATGTTGTCAAATTCAATTAAATTTCTTCATGAATGATGTTAGTTCTAGAAGTTGCCCCTAGACTTCTATAGGGTCAAGCCTAGCACATCCTAGTTATTGCAATGGTTTTTATGGATAAATGTATATGGCTTTTTGAAAGGTTTGAGGTTTCAACAGTAAATGAAGAAAGATAATACCAATTTCCTAATTGTAAATAAGTTCTGATCACACTCAATTAGTCAATGGTATCCAATTGAACAACGTAGATAAAACCATAAGAATAAAGAAGTATGCAAGTGCCCAATCTGTTCACCCACACAGGAAGATTCATGATCCTAAATGTCATTCAAAAATAGAGAATAAGGTACTTAAAAACAAGTCTTGGAATGAGAAAGAAATCAGTGAAATCTTCATTCTCTTATCAACATAACAAGATAATTTCAATGCATTGCAAAGATAACAGGTTTTAAAAGTAAGAAAAAAAGGAAATAGATTAGAGGGGAAAGTCTGCTCATCAAAAGGGCTGTAGCAATGAGTGTAAAATGAAAAAGTCATTGCTTTACAATCACGAAAAGGAGTCTTAGTCCTGCATTCCTTGGTCTCTCTTGAACCCTCTCGGACCCCCCCACTTACATATCAAAAGATCCCTTATATAGCATCAGATCTCACACTTTCTCATCCTTTTGGGTTTAATGACTCACCAATTCCATAATCCAATTTACCTAGGAAATCTCAATTAGGGATGATTGTAAAACTGAGAAACAAGGATATGTTAACAAAGTCAAGCCACTAAGTCAGAGGCCTTTCTTCCTTCAGTATTTACAAAATATATCTTACCTATATCAAAAGATAGTGATATGTCTGTTGTTCCTCCATTAGATATTCTAGACCAATAACACTTGGACATCTACATGACCTAAAAATTAGGTAAAAACCTAACATAAGAGATTTAATCATATTTTCTTGGAAAATTTGGCTCAACCAAATAGCTTGCTAGATGTATGACCTGTTGTCTACATTAAGTAATGATATCATTTAGTAAATGTGCTTGCCACCAAATATTGAACTAGAATATTTCTGTCTCAAATTTTAAGAAGATTGGTTGCTTAAAACTTGAAGAAATTCCTCAAAATCTGCAGGGGAATCTTTGAATGCTAGAAAGTATGAATATAGGATTGAAATAAGGTTCCCCATTGTCTAAACTGAAGATAGAAAAATTAGCACTGTAGATGTGGATAAAAATTTCTCCCTGATGTTGTGCCTCATCTTATAAATCCTGAATCTGTTTGATTTTCTAGCTATGTCTGGTAATGTACTATCCACTCCTTATAACTCCAGTCTCCAAAGATTAACAATTCAAAATTGTAAGCAACCAAATCATCCATAAATCATAAAATTTCAATCAGTATTGATACAATGAAGATGACCCAATCAGTGAACAATATGAATGCCTGGGTGGAGATGTAAAGTCAGATGTATGCAGTGCAGTTTCACCATCGTCAGCTTCTTTTGGCACATGAGTCCTATTGATCTCATCAAGGTAAATTTGCTCTCTTATTCTCTGACGGTGTAAATATTCAAGCCCTGGATCCACACCACGATAATCAAAATTTGATACCAGCTCATTTCTCACAGACAATGGATCTGAAGGTGGTAGATCCTGCTTCTAACACACAAAGACATAAGGATTCGATGCTTGCAAAGCATAAGCATCAACATATGGTGCACGATGAGGAAGTACTATGTCAAGTCGATATAATGGAACTTGGGGAACCTGATCAACGAATGGTACACGTCTAGGCTCTCTTGCCACCCTAACAGGTCTCCATGGTCGATTGTCTCGTGGACCACGAGAGTTATGAGGTGGTACCATTTTAAATAGCTGGACCAACTTTTTAACATGTTATGTTTGAGTGAGGAAAAAAAACCATAGACACTAGAGTACTTGAAACCAAATGTCAAACACTCTGCCACCACATCTAATTTCAACAACCTCTAATCCACATCGACCTGAAGTATTGGTTCCATTTGTTTGTTTACATGCTTTTTATCTATCTCGAAAATGAATTTTATACCTCAAATTAGAAGCCTTTGAAACATCTCAACTTGGTCTCCTCCTGTGCCAAGATGACCAAATTGATTTCCAACAAAGGCATAGACATCTCCAGTTATAGTGATGCAAACAATATGCCACAATCCAGCAACTACTCTTTGTATTTGAAAACCTCCTAGAAATGAGACATAACTCGATACTTGTCCAATGCTTCCCTTGTTTTTAGAGAGGATTCCAAAACACTAGAAATAAATCTCTCTACAGTTGAAGGAGTTGAAGGTTGTATCATGGATGGAGGCTCTGTTGATAGAATTAGAACCATGAAAAACACAATAAAAAACCTAGAACCATCTAAACCAACACTAGAGATTCAATCAAGAATAAAGAAGTATGCAAGTGCCCATTCTGTTCACCCAGACAGGAAGATTCCTGATCCTAAATGTCATTCAAAAACGGAGAATAAGGTACTTAAAAACAAGTCTTGGAATGAGAAAGAAATCAATGAAATCTTCATTGTCTTATCAACGTAACAAGATAATTTCAATGCATTGCAAAGATAACAGGTTTGAAAAGTAAGAAAATAAAGAAATAGAATAGAGGGGAAATTCTTCTCATCAAAAGGGTTGTAGCATTGAGTGTAAAATGAAAAAGTTGCTGCTTTACAATCATGAAAAGAACTCTCAGTCTTTCATTCCTTGGTCTCTCTTGAAACCTCTCAGGCCTCCCCACTTACATATCACAACATCCCTTATATATCATCACATCTCACACTTGCTCAACTTTTTGGGTTTAATGACTCACCAATTCCATAATCCAGTTTACCTAGGAAATATCAATTAGGGATGATTGTAAAACTGAGAAATAGGGATATGTTAACAAAGTCAAGACACTAAGTCGGAGGCCTTTCTTCCTTCAGTATCAACAAAATATATCTTACCTATATCAAAAGATAGCGATGTGTCTATTGTTCCTCCATCAGATATTCTAGACCAACAACACTTGGACATCTACATGACCTAAAAATTAGGTCAAAACCTAACATAAGAGATTTAATAAGATTTTCTTGGCAAATTTGGCTCAACCAAATAGCTTGCTAGAGGTATGACTTGTCTTCTGCATTAACTAATGAGATTATTTTGTAAATGTGTTTTCCACCAAATCTGGAACTAGAAGATTTCTGTCTCGGATTTTGAGAAGACTGGTTGCTTAAAACTTGAACAAATTCCTCAAAATCTACAGGGAAATATTTGAATGCTAGAAAATATGAATATAGTCTTCGAATAAGGTTCCCCATTGTCTAAACTGAAGATAGAAAAATTAGTGCTAGAGATGTGGATAAAATTTTCTCCCTGATGGTGTGCCTCATCCTGTAAATCCTGAATATGTCTAATTTTCTAGATATGCCTAGCAATGTACTATCAAGCTCCTTATAATTATATTCTCCAAAGATTAACAATTCAAAATTGTAAGCAAACAAATCATCCAGAAATCATAAAATTTCAATTAGTATCGATACAGTGAAGATGACCCAATCAGTGAAGAATATGAATGCTCGGGTGGAGATGTAAAGTCATCTCTACGCAGTGCAGCTTCACCGTAATCAACCTCTCTTGGCACATGATATTTATTGATCTCATAAAGGTAAATCTACTATCTTATTCTCTGACAATGTAAATATTCAAGCCCTGGATCCACACCATGAGAAACAAAATATGATACCAACCCATTTCTCACAGGCAATGGATTTGAAGGAAATAGAGCCTGCCTCTGATAGAAAGAGACATAAGGATTGGATGCTTGCAAAGCATAAGCATCAACATATGGTGCACGTTGAGGCAATACTGTGTCAGGTCGATATAATGGAACGTGGGGAACCTGACCAACAATGGTACACATCCGGGCTCTCTTGCCACCCTAGCAAGTCTCCCTGGCCGACAATATCATGGACCACGAGAGTTCTGAAGTGGTACTGTTTTAAACGTCTCGACCAACTTTTTAACCTATTCTGTTTAAGTGAGGACACGCAACCACAAACGCTGGAGGACTTGAAACCAAATGTCAAACACTCTGCCACCACATACTTCTGATTTGAACAACCTCTAAGACCACATCAACCATAAGTATTAGTTCCATTTGTTTGTTTACATGCTTTTTATCTATATCGAAAATGAATTTTATACCTCCAATTAGAAGCCTTCGAAACATCTCAACTTGGTCTCCTCTTGTGCCAATTTGACCAAATTGATTTTCAGCAAAGGCATAGACATTTCTCATTACAGTGATGTAGACAATATGCCACAATCCAACAACTACTCTTTGTATTTGAAAACCTCCTAGAAATGAGACATAACTCGATACTTGTCCAATGCTTCCCTTGTGTTTAGAGAGGATTTCAAAACACTAGAAACAAATATCTCTACAGTTGAAGGAGTTGAAGGTTGTATCATGGATGCAAGCTCCTTTGATATAATTAGAACCATGAACAACATGATAAAAATCCCAGAACCATTTGAACCAGCACTAGAGCTTAATGGATCTGATGTTGGTTAATGTTGTGGCTAACCTCTATTGTGTTTGATGACAGGTGTTGGATATTGGCTACCGGCCAAGAACTTTAAAATAATCTCGAAGTCATGATCAAGGCATCATAGCATTAATTCAAAGGTGAATAGAATAAGGATTTCCACCCTTCTTATACCTACTTCCAACAAGGAAAGTTAGAAGCTCAGTACTACTTTTGGAATATACGATACCGGTGCTCCAAAACGACACTTCTTGGTGCTATGGGAATAACTCCATTCCTGGAACAAGGAGAAAATTTGAAAATTTAATATCTAGATACTAACAAATGGTATGACATAAATTGGAAATGTGATATCTTTTTTTTTTAAGATCTCCAAAAATGTTATGATATACATTTCAAATGAGATATTTGTTTTTTTTAAGGTATAAGTTCTTTGACCTAATACTTATCTAATATTGGTATATTTGACTCACTTGTTTTAATTCTAGATGATCATCTTGTTATAATCATTATCTTATTATTTTATATTTACTATATGTTGTATATTTTATTTGGATGGATATTTAATAAGTATAATGATGTTGTTAGTTTCTATGTATTTATGTTTCCCTAAAAAATATTTATAAACTCTATCCTATAAAACACTTCAAATGAAATATGACTTACTCTATAATAATATAATTTTTTTAAGAGTCATGATATATTTAATTAATTAAACTGAAATAAAAAATATTAAATTCATATATGGAAGTTATAAAGGAAACAACATGAGTTGTTAAAATGGAAGCAAAATGTGGCTCTAAAGTGGAAGTAAAAACTGACATTAAATTGGAAACCATACTTGGAGCTATTTCTAGATCTAAGTAGGAAGTTAAATTGGTTGCTTAACAATAAGTAAAACTGGATGCTAATTAAGAAGAAAATCCAAACACTAAAAGGAAGAAAAACCTAGACATAAAAAAAAAGCAAAGACAGATGCTAAAAAGGAAGAAAACCTTGGAACTAAAATGAACCAAACCATGGAGCTAACAAGGAAGCAATTCTAGAAGAAAAATTCGGTGCCAATTAAGGAGAAAAACTTGGTCGCACTTCAGAAGAAAAAAAAAGAATTATTTTTTGAATCAAAAAAGGAAGCAACAATAGAAGCCAAACTAGAAGAAAACTTGGAAGAAAAATGTGGCGCTACCTAGGAAGAAACAAAGAAGCAATTTAGGTAGCAAACAAAGAAGTAAAAATGGAAGAAAATTTCGAAGCAACAAAAGATGCAATCTTGGAAGCCATTTTAGAAGAAAAAAAAGATGCAATAATGGAAGCAAAGTGTGGCGTAAATTGGGAAGCTAAACTAGAAGCTATTTTCGACGCTATTCATGAAGCAAAACATGAAGCATGATTGGGAGAAAAAATAGAACTATAGAAGGAAGAAAAATTGGACGTTGCAATTCTAGCCACTAATTCTGGCACCCAACAAACACACCATTTGGCACTGGGTTTTTCGTCGGCTATTGTACCCAATTCATGCACTCAAAAACACTAAATTCTGACATTGTTCTAAGAAATACTGGCATGTTTTGTTGTTGTTCTAAGAAATTTATGTGAAAATAAAATCTTTAAATAGAGATAAAACCAGGTAATGAAATACCACTACAGAACACTGTGGATCAGAGGAAAGACCTAAAACTAAAGGCTGTGGTTTGGATTTATAAAATTTTCATTTTTATAGGGCCTCGTGGGACACATGCCTGCCAACAAGAGAGGAGGCCTCATGATACAGTTACAACTCAATAAAAGAGGGCCGCAAAATTTCCCTTTCTGGAAAAGATTGATCTGTTGCAGACCTTAGAAATATTTATCCGACCTATCATATCTACCATATCTAGACCCTCGGATGACTGAAACAGAAGAAGAATTGAATGAAAATCACAAAGCTAGAGGAAGAGGTAGGAAAAGAGACTGAAATAGAGAAGAACTTTTCCCCAGTGTAGTCTCTAATCCATTATGGGATTTTTACTCATAGAACTATATCACTGAATGATTAGTAAAATCTCCCTAGGATTGGCTTAGAAATTCTATACAATAATGGGATACATTTTTTAAATTTGGCAGCATTGATGGTCATTCTCCAATGGGAGGCCATATGGGCCACCCTAAGGCTAGCCAGGGAGATTTGGAGAATCAACCAGCCTTGTGAGGTATTGAAAAAATCCAGGGGGAATGTACAACCTCTGTGAGTCAAACCATAAGTCATGATGAACGAGATGCTATGTGAGTCTAATGAAAAAGTCAAGGGGAATGTACAACCTCTGTGAACATAGACAGTCTAGTGAAAAAGTCACGGGGAACGTACAACCTTTGTGAGCATATATAGACTAGTGCAAAAGTAAGGGGGAACATACAACCTCTGTGAGCCTAGTCCAGCCTTGTGAGCCATGGGCAAAAGTCAAGGCATCTAGCAAAATTTAGGTTGAATGTAAAATTCTTATGAGCTAGAAACAAACGATATTTCCAATATTGCAAATGATATAAATGTATTGATCTAGTGCATTGGCACGTGTAACATTGTCCACCATGAATATAATTTTGAATTGCCTTGTAAAGAGTCGAGTTGTAACTGAAGTCTCAAGTCTAGTTCTATTTTAGAACTAAAGTGTAATGTTGAGTTGTAACTGAAGTCTTAACTCTAGTTCTATTTTAGAACTAAAGTGTAATGTTGAGTTGTAATTGAAGTCTTAAGTCTAGTTCTATTTTAGAACTAAAGTGTAATGTTGAGTTGCAACTGAAGTCTTAAGTCTAGTTCTATTTTTGAACTAAAGTGTAATGTTGAGTTGTAACTGAAGTCTCAAGTCTAGTTCTATTTTCGAACTAAAGTATACCAGTCTCAAGTTTAGTTCTAAGTTCGAACTAAAGTATGAAGCTGATTTATGATTAAAGCATGAAAACATGTTACTATTTTGAGCCACTCCTCTTCCCCTCTTCATCCTATACAAGCAGAGGTTGAATCGTCTCTTCAACACATTTTGATATGCAAGTTAACAATGAAGCAATAGAGGAGCATATCAATGATAAAGAGGAAGCATACCAAAGAAGCATATCAGTGTTGTATATCTGCAATAGAGGTTGCATATTAGAGGTGTATATCAACATCATATCAGTGTTGTATATCAACAATAGATGAAACATATCAGAGGTGTATTTCATCTGGGTCTCTTAGGTCTTTGTCAGGTCAGAGTCATCTTGGAAAGTTATTTAAGAGAAGAACATTCATGGTGGATATTTGTAAGTGATATTACACTATTAATGCAATAAAGGAATGTTGTTTCTAGGGGTTTTGTCCCTAAACAAGGTTTCCCCATGGTATATATGTTGTTGATGTGCATGCTTACTTATCTACCTAGTTATTTCTATTCGTTTATGATTTGGGGTTGTTGAAGTGTATTAACCTAGAATCAAAGTATTGAAGAAAATAAAAGAATTATTACGCATAAGAAATCAAGCTCATAATTTAGGGTGTGTTAAATGTGCTAAAGTACAACAACATGTACACACAGATCCAAGATTTCATGATTAAGTTTCTAGTGTGAGGTCCATGGCATCCTCCATCTCAGTCAGGGCCAAGGATAGGCTCAAAGGAGCTACCAATGTCAATGTGTGGAAGCGTCAGATAACAAATATCTTGCAGGAGCATGATCGTGAGCAGTATGTGACCACAATGATGGAGGAAACCACGAATAATGTAGGAATAGTGGCCTTCAAGACGAGTCAAGCAAAGGCCAAGCGAATCATCTTTGACTCAGTCAAAGACAATACAATGCATGCAATGACTTCCTTAACGACTTCCAAGGACTGTATGGATACCATGGTGAATCTGCATGAGAAATAGTCTCCAAGTCAGAAGAGAACACTTAAGCATGAGCTTAAGTATTTGAATATGGAGAAAGGAGAATCAGTGGCATATTTCTATTCCAGAATAGCCCAGATAAGAGATCATATTTTGGTCAGAGGGGTGACAGTGGACAATGATGATTTAGTGTATGCCATTTTTGGCGGTCTTCCTTCTTCATGGGAGACCTTCTTATCTAGTGTAAGTGGGAGAGAGATTCAGCCCATGTTTGAGAGGTTATGGCATGATTTCCTCTAGGAGGAGAGTCACATGGCTACCAGGAACGAGCCAACAAAAGAAAATAACTCAGCTTTAGCATCAAGATTCAAGGGAAAGAAGAAAAGCACTTTGCAGAAAGTCTCTCAGAGGAAGCCAAAAACCAAATGTACATTCAAAGGAAAGAATATTGATACATCTAAGATTAAATGCTTTATCTATAATAAGTTGGGTCATTTTTCTAAAGATTGTTGGTTTAGAAAGAAATATCCTAGGAAAGGGAAATATCATGCCTCAACTGTTGAAGATGATGAATCCAAAAGAAATAAGAAAAGTCCTTCTAATGAGAAAGAAAACATAAAAGAATATTACTTGGTTTCGGCCTTATCCAGTTTAGTTTTTACGGGGCCGAAAGCTTGGTTAGTAGACAGTGGTGCATCAAATCACATGACAGGGTACAAGGAGATCCTCTCAGATTTCGAGACAAAATCTTTTGCAGAGAAGGTCGAGCTTGGGGATGAAAAATGTTACAAGATAGAGGGAGTAGGCTCTATCTCCTTCGGATTGGAATCTGGGGCTAGACTTCATGTTGATGAAGTATTATATGTTCCAGGGCTCAAGAATAATCTACTATCAATTGCAATCCTTGAGGACAAGGGATATTGGGTGATCTTCAAGGACAGGAAGGCACTACTATGGGCTAAAGGTAGCCATTTAAGTACAACATAACCCATTGGAACTCGTAGTGGAGGACTGTACATCGTGTTAGGATAGTCAGTTCAGGCATTGGTCCATGATGTGACTAGCTCCACTGAGTTGTGGCACATAAAATTAGGACATATTCATTACAAATCTCTTTCAGGTCTACAGAACATGGTATGTGGCATGCCCTCTATTTCTCTTAGTAAAAATGAAATTTGTAAGGGATGCATGCTAGGTAAGAATATAAAGAAAGCATTTCCTAGTAGTGACAATAGAGCTTAAGGCATCTTAGATCTAGTTCATTCTGATATATGTGGTCCCATGTCATCTCCCTCACTCAATGGTTGTTTGTATTATGTAATTTTTATTGATGATTACTCAAAAAAATATTGGATATATTTCCTTAAAGCTAAAAGTGACACATTTGATAAATTCAGAGAGTATAAAGACTTTATTGAAAATTAGACAGGGAAACACATCAGAATCCTTAGAACAGACAATGGAGGAGAGTTTGAATCTCTCCAATTTTATGATTTATGCAAGTCAGCAGGAATCAAGAGACAATTGACCATTCCATATAACCCTCAACAAAATGGAGTTGCCTAGAGTAAAAACAGGACAATTTGTGAGGTAGCAAAAGCAATGATGTTTGACCAGGATCTGCCAAATTCTTTATGGGTATAAGCTACCTCCACTGTCGTGTATATTCAAAACAGGTTTCCACATGTTATCTTGAAGGACAAGACTCCTGAAGAGGTCTTCTCAGGGATCAAACCTAAAGTAGGGAATCTAAGGATATTTGGGTGTCTTGTGTATATTCGTGTCCCTAAGGAAAAGAGGATAAAGATGGAACCCTCAAGAAAGAAAGGGTTTTTTTGGGGTACATTGAGAACTCCAAGGCTTATAGGATTTACGTACCAGGCCAAAGGAAAATAGAGGTAAGCATAGATGTGAACTTCCATGAGGAAGCCCCATTTAAGAAATCCATAGAACTTCGGCAAGAATCAGAAGCAGTTCAACTAGCTTCACCCTCTTATGAAAATGAAGAGTCATATGATCGGATGGAGGAACCTCAAGAAGGGACAAGTAATGAGCCCCCAGAACTTTCTGAAGTGTTTGAAAGAACTCTTGAAGAACCTCTAACCAAAAGGAATATAGGGTGGCTTAAAGAAATAGTGCAGGAAGTAGAAAGGATAGCTTCCCCCAAAGGAACTTCTAGGGAAAGGAAGAGGCCTCATAGGTTTGGAGGTTGTGTTGCACTGATGAGAAGCATTAGTGGTGCCGAACATTTTTCATTTGAATAAGAAGATAAATTACAAGTATGGAAGAATTCCAGGCTTAAGGAATATAGGTCTATTATAAAGAAAAATGTTTGGGACATTGTGCCAAGGCCAAAAGACAAATCAATGGTTTCTCCTAAATGGATCTATAAGATTGAACATGCAGTTGATGGAAGTGTGGAAAATTTCAAAGAAATATTTGTAGCCAGAGGCTTCACTCAGAAAGAAGGAATCGACTACGAAGAGACTTTTACCCCTGTAGCTAGGAAGGCCTTGTATGGTCTTAAGCAAGCTCCTAGAGTTTGGTATGACAGGATTGATGGCTTTCTTAAATGCCCGGGCTTTCATAAAAGTGATGTTGATGAAAATCTGTACTTCAAGGTAAGAGGTAACCAACCTGTTATACTAATATTGTATGTTGATGATCTCTTTCTAACAAGATATGAAGGGCTAATAGCCTATTGCAAGAGGGAGCTAACCTCAGAATTCAAAATGAAAGACTTAGGCTTGATGCATTACTTCCTAGGATTGGAAGTGTGGAAAAGACAAGGCGAGATATTTCTGGCACAAGAAAAATACACAATGGATGTACTAAAGAGGTTTGGTATGATGGATTTCAAGTCCATGTCTACTCCAATGGTTACCAACCTGAGGTAGCTGCATGATTTTGATATAGGTTCAGATTTGGTGGATCTCGCCATGTATAGGAAACTAATTGGATCATTGATGTACATGATCCACACTAGTCCAGATATATGATATGTAGTGATTGCAATGAGTCAGTTCATGACTGAACCGAGACATAAAACTGGGTGGCAGCAAAGCACATATTGAGATATCTCAAAGGGACCATTACTTATGGTTTGAGATATACATCCAGTGGTGGTTAATTTATGCATGGGTATGCAGATGTTGACTGGGCAGGAAGCCCATTGGATCGGAAGAGTACTTTTGGATACTACTTCAGTTTAGGATTCGCTATGATCTCTTGGTCAAGTCGAAATCGAGGATCCATTGCACAGAGTACAACAAAGGATGAGTACATTGCAGTAAGTGATGTTAGCAAGGAAGAAGTATGGCTCAGAAAATTTGTTTTTGGGTTGTTTGGTGACAACATCGAGATGACGGTGATTCACTATGATAATCAAAGTTGCATAAAATTGACAGAGAACCCGGTATTTTACGGAAGGTCAAAACATATTGACATGAGGTACCACTACATCAGAGACTTGGTCAAGAGAAAAACTGTAAAGTTACAGTACATAGCCACAAGCGAGCAGGTAGTTGATATCCTGACCAAGCCTTTGAACTCGAGACAGTTTGTGCAGCTGAGAGGCAATCTTGGTGTGGCTGAGAATGACTCCCTCGCTGAGAGGGAGTGTTAAATTTGGCATCATTGATAGTCATTCTCCAATGATAGGTCATATGGGCCACTCTGAGGCTAGCCAGGGAGATTTGGAGAATCAACCAGTCTTGTAAGGTATTGACAAAATCCAAGGGGAACGTACAACCTCTGTGAGTCAAACAAAAAGTTAGGATGAACGAGATGCTATGTGACTCTAATGAAAAAAACAACGGGAACATACAACCTCTGTGAGCATAAACAATCTAGTGAAAAATTCAAGGGGAACGTACAACCTCTATGAGCATAGACAAACTAGTGAAAAAGTCAGGGGGAATGTACAACCTCTATGAGTCTAGTCAAGCCTTGTGAGCCATGAGAAAAAGTCAAGGAATCTAGCAAAATTTAGGTTGAATGTAAAATTCTTATGAGCTAGAAACAAATGATATTTCCAATATTGCAAAATGATATAAATGTATTGATCTAGTGCATTGGCACGTGTAACATTATCCACCATGAAGATAATTTCGAATCTACTTGTAAAGAGTTGAGTTGTAACTAAAGTCTCAAGTCCAGTTCTATTTTAGAACTAAAGTGTAAGGCTGAGTTGTAACTGAAGTCTTAAGTCTAGTTCTACTTTAGAACTAAAGTGTAATGTTGAGTTGTAAATGAAATCTTAAGTCTAGTTCTATTTTAGAACTAAAGTGTAATGTTGAGTTGCAACTGAAGTCTTAAGTCTATTTCTATTTTCGAACTAAAGTGTAATGTTGAGTTATAACTGAAGTCTCAAGTCTAGTTCTATTTTTTAACTAAAGTATACCAATCTCAAGTCTAATTGTAAGTTCGAACTAAAGTATGAAGTTGAGTTATGATTAAAGCATGCAAACATGTTACTATTTCGAGCCTCTCTCGTCCCCTCTTCAGCCTATATAAGTAGAGGTTGAACCCTCTCTTCAACATAGTTTGATATGCAGCTTAAGGGTGAAGCAATATAGTAGCATACTAGTGACAAAGAGGTAGCATACCAAAGAAGCATATCAGTGTTGTATATCAACAATAGAGGTTTCATATTAGAGGCGTATATCAACAACATATCAGTGTTGTATATCAACAATAGAGGCAACATATCAGAGGTGTATTTCAACAAGGTCTCTTAGGTATTTGTCAAGTCAAAGTCATCTTGGCAAGCTCTTTAAGAGAAGAACATTCATGGTGGATATTTGTAAGTGATATTACATTATTAATGCAATAAAGGAATATGATTTGTTGGGGTTTTTCTCCCTATATAGGGTTTCCCCGGGGTATATGTGTTGTTGATGTGCATGCTTACTTATCTACCTAGTTATTGCTATTCGGTTATGATTTGGTATTGTTGAAGTGTATTAAGTTGGAATCAAAGTATCGAAGAAAATAAAAGAATTAATCTGCATAAGAAATCAAGCTCATAATTTAACAATATTTCTTATGTTTCTCCTAGAAACAATAAATAATATCAATACACAAGGAGATTAGAGAATGGATTACCTTTTCCTAAAGTTTGTCCTATTATCCCCGATATCTAGGGATAACTAGGAGATCATGTCTCGAGGCCCACATGGTCCTAGACATGGAGTACCGAGAGCAGGAGTGACTTGAGCATGGCCCTGGAGGGCCCATCTTTCTTCTTCTCTGCCAGACTTGTCCTGTCAGCAGTAGCAGATTCCATCACCATTGGCCTGGGCTTGCATCGGAGAGGACTTTTGCTCCATGAGGTAATTGGTCCGAGGTATCATGGTATGTGTCATATTTGATCGTTATAACCTTCTTATATGTGCATTAGGTTCCTTTCATTTCTGATGACTGCTTGTATCTTACACTAAT
>SNQJ01S0141598.1:2240-24820 GCA_010110895.2 Picea sitchensis | reverse complement strand
ACAATGTTTTTAGGTATTCCGTAGATACCAAAACCCTAATCCCTTAATCCGGGATTAATTTACAAATCAGCTAAAAATAGCAAAATCCGCTAAAAATAGAAAAAATCGCCCAAAAAAAAATTCGGGGCGTTGACCTGAACGCTGCGCGTAACCAGGGGGGGCATACCTGCCCCCCCTGGGACCCCCCTAGGAAAGCGCCCGACGCACATGGCAGATCCCTAGATGAAGGGATCGTCAGACGCAGTTGTCGTATCTGACGCACCCACACACACACACACATGCAAAGAATATAACACACACCCAACATGTTAAACTCTCCCTTAAACGTAACTTGGTCCCTCACACTCTGAGATTATTCCATCTCACATTCCCCCCCTTAATCGAATATCCAAAGTCTCTGATTCAACATCAAGCTAGCATACGAGTACACCTGCCACCCTCGTACCTACCATAGTGGTTAATTCCACAACTTGATACAACAACCTCTCTGCCTATGAGAGAGTATCACATCCTGTGATCACATGCACTTCTGCGCTACAACACATATGCATGTTTATGCCTTACTAACAGGGTTTACAACAAACCTAGGGAATTTATCTTACCTATGGCTAAGCATTACAATTTGGACCATAACCTAGGGTGTTGGGTACAACCGATCATGCACCCCCTACAACAATTCAATCAGGTACATAAAATATCAACAATAATCTCACCAATCATATGCCCACTATTACAAGCCCATTACATATGCCCATTTGCATCTCATCAACATTCTTGAAAAAGACACACAACCACTTCACACAACTTGAATAACTATCATCACACATTCAAACAAGAAATATAAGCACAACTCAATCTCACTTTTGTCAATCATATTGGAGGCCCTGTGAGTCCGACGGAATGAGCACGTACACCTCACTTCATTTCGCTATAACACCTCCATGTAATGATGTCTTTGTCCTTTCTGCGTCCTCAACAAACAACGACAGCATCCTCCGGGACAACGCACAACTGAAACTCTCTTCCTTTTCGGCTGGCGACTCTTCAAAACATAGTTTCCTGGTTTCAATATGCTTCATGGAAACAAAGAGTTCTACAAACAACAACAACACCATACAACTTCTCTTTCTCAGCAATGAAGAGCTATCTCACGCTCTCCTCTGCACCAACAAGGCGGCTACCTTTTGCTGAGTGCTCCTTCACAACAACCAACTCTTTGCTCGGACAAAAGAATCTGAATTTGTTATGTCATAAAAAATTATAGCTGCAACAGTACCACGATAATACATGGGAGCCAAGCTATGATATCTTTCCTGTCCTGTAATGTCCTATATCTCAAATTTTACTTTGACAACAAATTGACCCGAGGATGGACAGTCGAACCTCCACTCAGCTTCATCGTGGAGATGAGCATCGCCCACCTTTCGAATTTCTCCAACATGACTGCCGTAAAAGACAATCAATGCGCCTGCAATTCCTAGGAAATGCAATAATAGAAGGAAGTTTGTATCGTAAGAAAGGGTGCCCTGTAGCTCGATTTCTTTCTGCAAGGTACGATACAAGCTTGACTTCACCAAGCTCAACTTTTCCAGTATTGGCAACTCCATCCAGCGAAGCAACAATTCTTTTCCAGCTATGAGGAAACTGGTGGGAATTTCCACTTCCAAGAGAATAAACCAATATCAGCCAGGTCCCTTCCTCTCCAAGCATAGATCTAAAGTTCTCAACAGTAAGAACTTCACTATCATCATCTAGTAGATCAGTTTCGTATGTCTTTAGTAATGGAAGCTTTAACCTTGAAAACTTGTCCCCAGCGTACTGTTTCTTGGCCACTCTAGCAACATCCTGTAATTCATCAAAGTTAAATAAGTCATAATCTCTTCTCCTCAATCCACGCAAAAAACACAAACTGGAAGCGACTCTTTTTCCTACGGCAAACTCTTCAAACAGTGCCAGCAACAACCACTCTTTTTCCTACATGACAAACTCTTCGAGTGTTCCACAAAACACCTAGCATTGCAACAACCTCAAACCGATCTCTCTTCTTTACATGCTTCGGTCCACATTCACGTTCTGTCCACTATGTAATTCACATTTATCCTCATCCTCAATATCTCCCTCTTCAACCATATCAACAAAAATTTCTCCCTCTTCAGTATCTGGAGGTACATCTGATATTTGACCACTTTCGATAGCTTCTAGAGAGCTATTACTCACAGTATTTTTGTCATTTTCAGTATCCAGGCCAATGGACTGGGTTGCTTCAGCCTCAGATTCCTTAACAACAGGAGCACTTGGATCAACATTATTAACTGAATCCACAATTAGCATACTTGTATCTTGTTTCTTACCGATGTCATCACCTTCAGAAGGAATCTCAACAGATGAGAAAGTCATAGCAGAAGATTCCAGAAGTTAAAATGCGTCTGCGCACCTGCCACGCATCATGGCTCTTTTAAATGCAGCCTACACAGGACGTCGAGGCAGACTTGATGGCTAGGTCGTCCACTAGCACGAGAATGTGTCGATCTAACCATTGTTACAGAGAACAGGGTTTTCACACACAGTCCATACTCCTCACACGCTCTTCTACAGCTCCTCTTCTACGGCTCCTCCACGCATAGGATCCGACGGCAATAATCACTTCTCATCACATGACAACGCTGCTCATCAACAGATATATGGAAAAACAAATATACTACTGCAATCCACTAAACAATCAATATACTCTCATCGATCCTTGCAGTGATCGATACTTGAACGAATTCTCCTTACTTCAGCTGCAAGCTTTAATAGGTCAAACACATTCCTCTACTCTTCGCATGTGCCTAGGCACTCCCGTGAGGGAGTCACGCCCAACCCTGATGCTTTGATACCAAATTAACAAATGAGAGAGACATTATAACACAACACTATTAGATTACTTGATATCAATATACAATACATTAGTGGCTCATTATATAGAACTCACTGATAGTTATCAGATCTAACTTATTCCAAATATAGGATGAGAGGTTGAGCAAATATCTCAACCATAAACACAAAACTAGGATCTCATAAATCCAACTCCCTAACAAACTCCTAATAATAAGATCACACAACTCACGTAGAAATTGACTCTACTTCTTAATACATCATATTAGATAAGTAGGAATTATATATTCCAACATCTTCTACAGTGAATAGTGGAGGTTTTTGGTAAACAGTAAATAGTAAAAGTCTTTGGTAAAGAGTAGCAACCAACGCTCCCTCATGTTTTCTTAAAAAAAAGATACACACTCTCCTCTATGGTAATGAAACTTTTCTCGTGATAGCGTATTTCAGTTTTGGCACCATTTCCATAGAGAATAAACCATATTTCTGAACATAAGGGTAGCTCCATTCGTGAATTGTATTTCAATTTCATCACCATTTCCATCACCATTTCCATTGAGTATATGACGTGTAAAGTGGTTGTTCACGTCAAAACATATTCCTCGTGACAATTGAGTTGTTGGATTAAAGGTTAACTCAACCATAGAGCCAATCCAAGACATAATTCTAAGGTGACCATTGTTTTCTTGGAGAGACTATATGCAAGACTTCCCATAATTTAATATTAAAGTGGAAAAGTGTTTGCAAACTTTTTAAAAAGCAAAGCAAAACAATTATTTAGGTAACTTCTACCGTGTATATTTTGAATAGAGTTGGTTTTAACCAACTTATTCACTTTATAGGTTTTGATCATCATAATTAGATGGGAATTTATTTTAGCCTATGAAAAAGAATTGTTTTCATAAATTTCAAACCTTTTTGCAAATCAATTTTTTAAGGATTGTGCAAGTGGTTATTTCCCTCTCGTGTCAAAAGATAATGAACACATGAGCCATGGAAACATTGATGCTTGTTGAAAGGGTGGTATAATGGACAAACATGATGGTCTCGTTACCTACAAAGGTTAACGACCTATTCGTTAGCATGCCATTTCTCTCGTTAGCATGTCATTTCTTTGGTGCTCAAAATATAAGGTGTCCATTTATGATGGATCTCGTGATCTGGAAGTGTTCGATAGTTGGATTCTTGACATGGGTATTTGGTTCAATTATAATATGATTCCTCATAATGGTGAATGTTTCATTCACCAAGTTGATTTTCACAAGGCTTTTTAAGATTTTGGTTGTAGATTGTATGGCGAATAAAAATCCCATTGCCACTTGGTATGGGCTTGTGGAATCCCTTAGTATTTTACTCTATCCTTTCAACTGCAAACCATTTATAATATGATTCTTTATAATGGAAATGTTCCATTCACTAAGTTGAATCTCATAAGGCTTTCCAAGATTTTGGTTATAGATTGTATGGCGAATCAAAATCTCATTGCCACTTGGTATGGGCTTGTGGAATCCCTTGTTAGTTTTTTAATGCATGTCCCCGACGTGGTTAGGGTATATAGAGTTGGGTCTCGAGCTTGTTTCTCTTGAGGAAAACTGCTCTTGCACTCCCAATAAACCATCCATCATGAGAAAAAATAAAGATGATGGGACAGAAGATCCTTTCAAAATGATGCTCGAGGAAGCCCTTGAGCGATAGAGGAACGAGATGATGGACAACTTTTCACAAATTCTTCGATGGTTGTCGACAAGCGATGCATCCACCTCAAGCGGAGGTGCCGCCCCCTTCAAGGTATATATCAATTTTGATATTCCTATATTTGAAGGTCAAATAGATGCAGATGTCGTAGATAAATTGTTAAACCTTCTAGAAGGGTATTTTTCTGTCCACAACTTTTCCGTAGAGAAAATATTACATTTGTGTTCCTCAAGGCCCTCCCCCATGTCAAATATTGGTGGGAGACTTTCCATGAGAAAAAGGAAATAGAGGGATCCACATTATTTGCAGTTGCACCCACTTGGGGTTCCTTCATGGATGTTATTAAGGAATAATACTGCCCTATTGGAAGTTATGAAGACTCAATGTATACAAGACGGACCACACGATGACAGGAAAGAGACCAAACAGTGCCAAAGTTCACTAATGTCTTCCATACCTTGCACACCAAGCTGGGTATCACAGATCTTGAGCGAAATCTAGTGCTCAAGTATCGTGATGGTCTGCATAGATACATCCAGATAGAAATTGAGTTTTTGGACATATCATCCTTGGGTGTGACCTATCGATACGTCATTAAAATCGAGCAAAAGATGAAACAAAAGACGCGGAAGTTTGGGTCTGGGAACCCCTCACAATAGAAGCAGGGCAAGGGATATTGATATTATGGTAGCTACGGGAGGTATTTACCTCCACATGTAACCTTGATGAGAATAGAATATTTTGGGAAGCAAGAAAAAATCCTAAAGAATTGAAAATAACCCTAGAAGACAAGTTAGCTCAAGGAAATATTTAATATTAAGTATTTAGTCTCCAGAATGAGAAGTCGGCCAGAAAATTCAGGAAAAAGGTATAAATATAAGTAGTCAAACCTCATTTGACACACAGCTCGAAATTTCAGCCAGGAAGAAGTGCGCACTGCAGAAACTGGGCAAGTGTGGAAGTTTGGGTAGTAGTTGCAACCACAACTACTACAATTTGTATTCTTGGTTTAGGCTCATACTTTCTATTGGTTATGGTTGGACTTTTTGATAAGTCTTTCTTGGTACATTATCCTTGTTTGGCTATTGGATTTCTTCTAGAATCACTCTCTGTCAAGGTTAAGCTGCTCGGGGGTGGCTTCGGCCTATGGTTGGGTGACAATATTTTTATATTGTCTATGGTTAAATGAGCACATCCATTATTTTATAACAAGTTATGGGCCCACCCTATCTTCAGACAGTCTAACCATTGGAAGATAGATTGGGAGGATTTTCTCAGTTACAGTTGTAGTTGCATCCAGTTTCCTTTGCTGCAGCAACGAAAACCTAACCCTCTTGTTGAGGCACCCTAAGTGGAGTGATTGACTTAATTTCTAGATATCCCAGTGCACCCTAGCCTAGCGCACCTCCTGTTACTCTCAGCAAGCCAAGACGTCAAGTTCAAGTTTTTGGTCAAAGTCAAAGGTTGACTAAGTCAAAGCAGTTATTACCTACCCTATGAAGTTAGAAAACAAGTTAGAAGGGGCTTCTAACTTCAGAGCGTGGAAGACAAGGATTGACCTCATCCTTGCCAAGAATAAAGTGTTGGATATCGTGAAAGGAAAGATCATGGAACCAAAGTTCGAAGAAGGAAAAGAGAAGGAACCTCAGAATGTTGCAGTTATGGAGAAGTTCAAAGACAATGACATCAATCCCATGAGTATCATAGTGGACTCTATAAAAGACCACTTGATACCCTACATCTCCCATATTGACTCATCTAAGAATATGTACGATGCCCTAACAAACCTCTTTTCAGTCAGAAACATTGGACAAGTAATGAGTTTGAAGAATGAGCTTTGTGACATGAAAATGAATGATGATGACAACATAACATCATACCTTGTGAGAATATCTTAGTTAAGAGATCAACTACAAGCTATTGAAGAAATCATTTCAAAGAAGGAACTAGTAAATATAGTACTCAATGGTCTTCCCAAGACATGGGATGCATTTTCTGCAAGCATGAACACAAGGAAGGAGTATCCCACATTTGAAGAAATTTGGACTTGTTGTGCACAAGAAGAATCAAGGATTAGTGCAAAAGAGAAACCCCAAAAGAAATACGATGATCAAGCCTTCACAACAAGGTTCAATAATTTCAGGAATAAAAAGAAGTTTGGCTCAAGGAAGAAACCAAATCAAGAGAAAGCTATGTCAAAAATACAATGCTTCAAATGTCGAAAATATGGTCATTGCAAGAATCATTGTCCCGAGTTAAATAAAATGAATAAAACACATGAAACATCAGTTGTCGAAGAAAGGGAACCCTCAAAGAATTCCAAGTAGGATAAAACAAACTTCTTCTTCTAAGACAAGGTAACAATATTCTTCATAATTCTTGCAAATACCATGTTTACATAGTTTCTGTACATATCTTGCATATCTATTTCTTAGAAGATAAGATGTTCAAAGATAATCAATACCTATGGAAGAACAACGAGATAAGGATTTATATCACGATGACTACAAATCAAGCAATACACATGAAAATATGAAGTACATCGACAACCCCTGGTAACAATTCATGTGGAAGCTATTAACATAAGTAATAGCTGCAAGATAAGCCAAAATCATAATCAAAATTGAAGAAACTTGGAAGAAGTAAAAACATAAAGAAGTCAACAATCAAGAGGAAATTGGAAAAAGACTTGTGACACTTTGCAGAAGGAAATAAGGATGCAGACACAAGCGTGGACTTTATTAGATGGAGGGAGTCGATTATATAATTCCAAAATAAGAGCATGCATTCATGCATGAAGCAAGGATTAGGAGGGAGATAATCCTAAATAATATGATCCATTGAAGATTATGAAGTATCTATCCATGTTCCCATCAATGGTAGCATCCATGAAAAGAAACACGTGTTCAATTTGACCTTAGAAGAAGTTTTTTTTCTTCAAAAAGAAGCCTTAAAGTATCCATGGTTGTCCATCCACATCCATGATCCTATGATGAAAGGAAGAAGTCGGAATATTCAGGGTATGGAATCTATAGAAAACTCCATGGACCCAAGAAGCTAAAGAGAAACATGAGGGAAAACATGAAGATTCCAAGAGAGAAATAAAAGCTAGAACAACCAGTCATTATATTGAGAATCACAAGACTACCAGCTTGGTCTGAACCCACTAGAAGCAATCAAGAAGAAGAAATGGAAGTTGTGATAAAGAACAGTGTATGGAAGACTTATGAATGGAATCATTCTGAGATACAGAACTAAAGGTTCTCCCAGATGGAGGGAGAATATTATGATGATAGCTTGTTCCAGTAACCAGACATACCTGAGCCATTATATCTCCAACAATATCCATCGGTTGGAGTTTACATCAGATGAATGTAAGGACTATTCTCCTCAACAGAGTAATTGAAAAAAGAAGCGTATGTAGAACAACCTCAATGTTTTGAAGTATACCAGAAAGAGACTCTTGTATGTAGATGGAAGAAGATCTTGTATGAATTCAAATAACTTGGTGCAGAGCCTCCAATGCACAACAGAAGCGTGGTGAACAAATTATATAAAAAAGATATTGTATTAGAATGGTTACTCAGAAGTCCAGGATGATGGATTGCTAATCCATGACAAACTCTCATGATAACAGAAGAAGTGCCACTTGGATATGTTCCAGTTTGAGTCTTTCCACGATGTCATTAGCTAGCAGGAAACAGAAGAGCTAAATCCAACCATGATATACTGTAATGATCAGAGCTACATGAAGCCTTCATAGAAAACCAATGTTCCAGAAAGACCGAAGTACATTGAGATCAATCATTACATTCTCTGTGATGAGGTCCAGAAAAGAGAAGTGGTTCTCCAATATATCTCCACAGATGAGTAGATAGAAGATATTTTGGTAAAGCCTATGTCCAAGATGAAAAAGTTTGTGTACTCAAGAAACAAGATGGAGCTTGTGGAGACAACTTCCTTATTGAAAAGAGAATGGATGACTCCCAGGTTGGGAAGGAGCACTGACGTGTTATTGATTTATGGACAATCATTTTTTTCAGTTCAAAAAATGGTCCAGGATGAGCATTTCCTTTCCAGTTCGAAAAGTGGTTTGAGATTTCTGACAGACATGCATTTTCGAGTTTGGAAAATGGTCCAGATCGAATGGTCATTTTCGTAATGAAAATGCTCCGATAGATTGTTGATGTACCATAGAAAATGATTCCCCTTATGGCCAGTGTGGGGGAATGGTCGAGGACAATCTTTCTTCTTGGAAGTCACTCTAAGTAGTGGTCAAGTAGAATGGTCTGCCTCACTGGGCAAACATTCTTTCAAAGTTCACAGTTGTGAACAATTTTGAAGAATGACTCATTTTGGAGGTTGGTGCAGGACAGTCATTTCCTTAGGAAATGGTCTGGACAATCATTCCCTAGGGAAAAATCATTCTCTCTAGGTTGTAATTTATTTAGTGATGGAGGAATGGCCCAGTTAAGTGAATGGTATAGGTTCAATAATCAGGGACAGGCATTCCTTAGGGTAGACTCATTCTCTCCAGGTTTCACTTTGTTTAGTGTCTGAGGAATGGCCCAGTTAGGTGAATGGTCCAGGCTCAGGAATCAGGACAATTATTCTTCTATGATTGAGAAGAATAATCCAAATAGCTCATGGCTGATGTTTTACCTTATGAGGGCATATGCTCTTCTAGATCTCATAGATGTGAGTGGAAGAATGGCCCAGATGACTCAATTTATATCATGATATTTTTTTCTGTGCAGGTTGATATCAGATGATATGATTTCTATGGAGATTGTATGTCTTTGGATAGTAGATGTATGCTATTGTAGTGGATGTGTTCCATTGGTTGTGACTATGTGTCATTGATTAAGTAGTTGTGTGCTACTTGGTGTGGTAGTGTACCAGTGGATTGTTGTTGTGTGCTACTTGGTGTGGTAGTGTACCAGTGTATTGTAGTTGTGTACTACTATGGATAGACATAGTTGTGTTATATTGGATGACATTGTTATGATTTCCATGTAGACTATCAGTAGTGTTGAAAATGATTATCAACTAGATGGATAGTCAGTGTGCTTGTGGAGAGACATTCTCCAGGTAGAGAATGGTACAAATATAATAGATTGTTGGTGTACATGTATTCTCTCTGTGCAGAATGGTCCAGGTTGACAGTTTGTTGACATGTCATGGACTAGTATTTTCCTAAGGCACAGATTGTGGCCCGATTAGGAAAATGGTTCAAGACCGATATTTTCTAAGGCATATAGGTTGAGACAGATCTCTATAACTTGATTAGAAAATAGTCCTAGATTGACATTCCTATATGAATGGTCTCTGTAGTCCATGGCATAGCTTCTAAAATTTGTTGGGACAATCATTCTTCTAGGACGCATGTTCAGAATTAGAAGAATGGTCCTTGTATCACTCTGTGGAGTGAGTGACTTATTCAACATCATGCCTGACTACTCAGATAGAGTATGGATTCGAGAGATGATGCAATTGATGCTATCAGATGATAGTGATGATGGTGCTCGTGATCTAATCATGAGATAGTATGTACGACTATGATGATGCTACCGGTTGAATGGTATGTTTGTGCTCAAGACCATTGCCTTCAATACCTCCCTCGCTAGGAGGGAGTGTTGATATTATGGTATTTGCGGGAGGTATTTACCTCCACGTGTAACCTTGACGAGAATAGAATATTCCAGGAAGCAAGAAGAAACTCTAAAGCATTGAACATAACCCTAGAAGACAAGTCGGCTCAAGGAAATATTTAATATTAAGTATTTAGTCTCCAGAATGAGAAGTCGGCCCAGACAGCTCAGGAAAACAATATAAATAAAAGTAGCCAGACCTCATTTGACACATAGGTCAAAATTTCATCTAGGAAGAAGTGTGCACTACAGAAACTAAGCAAGTGAGCAAGTTTGGGTAGTAGCTGCAGCCGCAACTACTACAATCTGTATTCTCGGTTTAGGCTTGAACTTTCTATTGGTTATGGTTAGAATTTTTTATCAGTATTACTTGGTGCATTAGCCTTGGTTGGCTATTGGTTTTATTTTGGAATCATTCTCTATCAAGTTTAAGATGCTCGGGGCTGGCTTCGACCTATGGTTGGGTGACAATAATGTTATATTGTCTATGGTTAAACGAGCACATCCATTATTTTCTAACAAGGGCATCCCCAAACCGCATAACAAAGGACAAAGAAAATATGGGAAACCTCAATACAACTAGTCCAAGCCGCAAGCAAAGAAGGAAAATGGGAAGACGAAGAAAGATACCGGGAAGTGGTGCAACTTCCATAAGAGCCCTTGGCAAAACAATGTTGATTTTCGCTCAAAGTAGTCATTGGTGGCTGAGGTAAAAGCCTTTGAATCAGATGCGGGTTATGACTCTGAGTCATAACTAGAAAAGGGGAGACAGATCATTGACATAGAACCCAGTGCCACCGTTGTTATCACCAAGATCCATCCTGGTTAAAATAATGAGTCAGAGGAAGGTGAGCGTCTCTTTCATTCACAGATGTGGGTGAAAGGAACTTTGTTGCACTTCTTCGTTGATATCGGTAGACAAAAGAACCTCATCTCAGTAGAGGTTGTCAAGCAGCTACCCCTACCGACAACGCTGCACCCACATCCCTACAACATTGGATGGCTTCGTCAAGGAAGCAATCTTCACGTCAACCAACAGTGTCACCTGTCATATGACATCAAGCCATTCAAAGATGAGGTATTATGTGATGTTGCTCCCCTTAAAGTTTGTGATATTCTTTTGGGCCAACCTTATTTGTGGAAATGTCATGATTTATATGAGTCTAGGCCTCGCAGTGTTATTATTACTTTGAATAGGAAATTGTATGGGATACTCGAGGTAGTCCCACCTAGTGCTATTTCCTTGATTTCTGCCAAGAAATGCAGGAAGCTCATTTCTCAGATCGGGAAGTTTGTCTTCTTCGTGATTTGCTCTCAGGGTGAGAGAAAGGTTGCATCCACATCCATGGCCTCCGCGACTGACCTCTAAATGCCACAGAAGTAAGTGGATAAGGTCATGGAATAATACAAAGACATATTCTCATCACCTATTGGGGTACCTCTGCACTGTCAGGTCAAGCATCCCATCGATAGTCTATCAGCGATATCTGCTAGAAAATGAGGATATCAAGCGTTAAATCCAAGAACTAATCCACAAGGGGAACATCTGACCCAACTCATCACCTTGTGGAATCCCAATTGTGCTGGTGCAGAAGTAAGATGGGACTTGGAAATTCTGCATTGATTACCAGGCCCTAAATAAAATCACAGTCAGGAACCGATACCTGATTCCCCGAATTGATGATCTCCTTGATCAACTCAAGGGTGAAATATACTTGAGTAAGATTGATCTAAAGTATGGCTACCATCAGGTCCCAATAGAAAAGACAGATGTATGAAAAACTGCCTTCCAGTCAAAAGAAGGTCTTTTTGAATGGTTGGTCATGCGCTTTGGTTTGACAATTTCCCCAATAACTTTCATGAGGATAATGGATGATATCTTGCGGCCTTTCACTAATTATTTTTTGGTGGTGTATTTGGATGAAATCCTCATCTACAAAAAGACTTGGGAAGAACACTTGCATCATATTCAATAGGTTCTGCACACTCTGCGGCAACACAAGCTATATGCCAACTTGGAAAAATGCTCCTTCGGCATGGACAAGGTCTAGTACCTAGGCTACATTGTTGATGTGCATGGTGTGCATGTTGATCCAACCAAGATCCAAGTCATCTGTGACTGGCCAACCTTAACCACGCTCATTGAGCTTCAGAGCTTCTTAGGCCTTGCCGATTTCTATCGCAGGTTCATGTTGGGATTCTCCCATATTGCATGGGCCCTCATCCAAATAACCAGGGGTGGTGGTAAGGAAAACATTTGTGTGGGGCATGTCCCAAAAGAAAGCGTTTGATGATCTGAAACAACGCTTGTGCTCCACCCGAATGATTTCATTACCTGACCTGCAACAATCCTTTCAGATTGAGACAGATGCTTCAGACTATGTTGTGGGCGTAGTCATCAGTCAACATGACCACCCCATGGCCTATCATAGTGAGACACTATTAGATGTCATCTGTAAGTACCCTACTTACTAAAAAGAAATGTACTCCATTGTGAAAGCATGTTGCCATTGGAGGAATTACATTCTCGGGAAGGAAATAATCATCCACACTGATCATAAGCTGTTGTAGTTCATGTAGACACAAGGAAAATTTCATAATGACCTCCGTCATAAGTGGTCCACATTTTGCAACAATTCCACCTCAAAATCAAGTATAAAATAGGAAGTACCAACCGAGTCGTTGATTGCCTCAACCGACCTCTAATCGTGACACTCACCACAATGCTCGATTCTTGAGGCCACAAGACCTTCGGATGGCCCCACCTCTATGAGACATATCCCGACTTTTCCTTCCATCCACCAAGAGGGGAAATGACTGTGTTTTTTTGCTTGTTGATCTCTTTTTCAAGATGATGATTCTGGCCTCTTGAAAGAAGAGCATCACAATGGAGTCCATTGCCAAGCTCTTCTTTGAACGAGTGTGGGTACACTTTGGGATCCCAAAAACCATTATCTTAGATCAGGACAGTCGATTCCTCAACACATTATGTTCAAGCCTGTGGTCACTACTGGACACCAAACTTACTAAGTCCACTAAATTCCACCTCGAGACGGTGTTAGGGACCTAACCTCCCTAACCCCTCACATAGGTAGAATAATATATTTCCATGTAATAAAGGCCAATATCCTCATCACATTCTGGTCGACCCTTTGGTCATTGTTGGACACCAAGCTCACTAATTCCACTAAATTCCACCCCCAGACGATGTAAGGGACCTAATGTCCCTAACCCCTCACATGGGTAGAATAATATATTTCCATGTAATAAAGGCCCATATTAATAAGGCTTGACAATAAGGAAGAATTTTAAGAAGACCTAATAGAAGCTTCCTCTTCTAGAAGGATCTTCCTCTAGATTGATCTTTTGGATAGACAAATTTAGTATAAATAAGAGTAGAGGGTATGAGAAGTTTTGTCTTGGATATTATTGTAATAGAGCTCTACTCTGCTGGAGGTTGCCCCCTCGAAGAGGCAAGTGAAAATTTCTATCATTAATTAAGGTGGTCTTTCTGGTGTTATTCTGGTATTGTTCTGGTTATATCATTATTGTTCTTCCATTTCTAGTTGAAATATTTATGTTCTGCATACTATTTTATATCTGGAATACTACAAGTGGTATCATAGCACTTTCCTTGGCAGAAAATTGTAGGTTAATTTTTTTCAGGGTAGAGACGTATTCCGACGTCTTAAAGCTACAAAGATCTGTCATTGCACGCATAAATCCGTGGTTGGGGAGTCATACATGCATGAAATACAAGTTGTACTTAAGAGGACCTTTGTTGGCCACCCTTGTAACCCCTGTTAGTACCCCTTCAAGTGGTAGCACATCAGACAACACCTATATACAGATCGATCTAGATCTCTTGAATCTCTCCATAGATAAAACGATCGACCACCTGACTGCTATAATGTCACCGAGAAAAACACTCGGGAAGATACTCTCTAGTACCTGGGTAGTCAGGTAGTACAAATAAGGGCACGATCTAGCCTCCTTAGTTGGTGCCCTGAGATATTGGGTCGATTACTACTATTGGACCCTGCACATATATCAAAGAGCTATAGCACAGGGAAAACCCTTTTCTGTAGACACCTTGCATACACTAACCCTTGGGATGGAATAAAAAAGTACAGACAAGATCTATTGCCGCGCAACTGTGTCTCTTGCATTCGGGTTGTGAAATTACTACACATTTCTTCCTGTTAAGAATTTGGGCATTTCAACACTGCAGTATTCTTTAGATCAGAGTATAACTCCCCATGAGTAAAAAAACAAATTATGGATCATGTTGGCACCATTATTTGAGCCTTGTCGATTTGGATTGCTCTATTTTCCCTTATTGTAGTCATACCTGTCATTTTTCAACAATTTGTTTTTCCTGTGGTCCCGACCCCCTTCCAACACCCTTATTTGGGTCTTACCCCTTTGGATTCCCCTTGTCTCCCTGATCGTCATGATACACTTCACCCATAACCCATTTTCTGTGTGGTCCCACCCGCCCCTTTTCATTTTCCCTCTTCATCATGGCCCACACCCATAGCCAAGACTTGGAAGTTCACTTCAATTCCTTGTCGTCTAATTTCACAGAGACCCAACAGGAAGTGAGGCAGCTCAATGCCAATTTTTCCACCATCAATAAAAACATGCATTCCTCCATAGACGCCAATTTTTCCACCATCAATAAAAACCTGCGTTCCTCCATAGACGCCAAAATGGAAACCATCAAACATGACCTCACTACCCAGCTTGCATCCTTCACTACCATGATTTGCACCAAGCTGAATATCCCTGCATATCTTCCCTCCTCTGGCCCACCTTTTCACTACGAAGGTGAAACTTCCTCTAATTCCTAGACTTTTCATCCCCATCACTTTCAGCATGACCTACGCCTTCCGCGTGTGGATGTGAACAAATTTGATGTCTCGGATCCCACTGGTTGGATAACTCAAATGGAACATTTTTTCTCTATGTATGGCATTACAGATGAGTTGGCCAAACTTTGGTATGGTATTCTCCATCTAGATCATGAATGTTGGCAATGGAGAAAAAATGCCCGCCAAGGGTATGTGGCTTGGACACAATTTGTGGCAAAGATTTATGAATGCTTTGACACTGACACCAACCATTTAGGTCATTTGACAAAGTTGAAACAATATGGCACAGTGGGAGACTTTATAGCCTCTTTTGAGTGACTGGCTTTCCGTACAGAGGGCATGTCTGATGCTTTTTTTCAAGAATGTTTTATGAGTGGCCTCAAGGATGAGATTCATGCCCATGTCCTCATGGATCAACCTCAGAGTTGGTGGAAGCTACTAAAAGAGCTAAGGAATCACAACAGGTTGTCTCTTCTCAAACCCGAAAACCCTCCTTTATTCCTCGCCCTAAACCAATCACTCCCACTCCTCCTTCCACTCCACTAAAGATCCATAAATTGACCAGGGAATAAATGGTTGAATGCCAACTCAAAGGCCTTTGTTATAATTGTGATGAAAAATATTTTCCTAGGCACAAGTGTAAGGAAAATAATCTTTTTATGGCCATATCTGAGGATGTTTCGGAAGACGATGTCACAACCTCCCCTGTGGCTAAGTCACCTGAACCCATTGACGTGACCCCACCCTTCGACCCTCCTGAAGTTGAACTTATCATTTCCCTAAATTCTCTCCCTAGGTTCTATGCTTCCCAAGCCCTCAAGAAAATTGGCTACATTAAGCATTAGGAGGTCATCATCCTTGTTGACAATGGAAGCACCCATAATTTTATTCATCTTCGCATTTCCCAAGAAACTAATTGTTATATCTGTGCAGTCAATAATTTTCAAATCATGATTGTGAATGGTGGGTCCATGAAATGTGGGGGGTGTTGTGAAAATGCGTGTCTCCAAATTGGTCTATACCCCATGAAATCTCACATGTTTGCTATCGACATGGTTGGTTGTGACATTGTGTTGGGATCATAATGGCTAAGGACTCTAGGTCCCATTCTCGTGGATTTTAAGGAATTAACCATGCAATTCAACTAGGAGGGCCAACAATATACATTCCAAGGCATCACCACCGATTCCCCGGAGATCATCAGTTCCCATTGCATGGAAAAAATACTAAAAAATGTTCATTATGGCATTATTGCACAACTCCATGACATTCACACCACTGAGACACCCTCTGTACTGCAAGACCTCCAATCCATCCTCTCCATACATCAAGTTGTTTTTTCCACTCCCTAGGGACTTCCTCCTTCTCATGGCGTTCATGATTATTCCATTCCCCTTGTCCTCGACAACCTTCCTCCCAATGTTCATCCCTATCATCATCCCATTTCCAAAAAAGTGAAATTGAGAAAATTGTTCAAGAATTGTTCACCGTAGGTGTTATCCGTCCTAGTACGAGCCCTTACTCTTCTCCTATAGTCATGGTCGTTAAGAAAGAAGGATATTGGCGCATGTGTCCTAACTTCCACACCCTCAACAAACTCATCATCAAAGAAAAATTTCCCATTCATGTCATTGATGACCTCTTGGATGAATTGTGTGGTGCCTAGTTCTTTACTAAATTTGATCTTCGTTCTGGCTACCACCAGATATGTATGAACAAGGCAGACATTCCTAAGACTGCATTTCGAACTCATGAGGGCCACTATGAGTTTTTGGTCATGCCCTTTGTCTTGTGTAATGCTCCCTCCACTTTCCAAATCCTCATGAATCATGTCTTCCGTCCTTTTCTCCGTCATTTTGTCTTAGTTTTCTTTGATGATATACTCATCTGTAGTAAAACCTGGACAACCCATCTTGCTCATTTGGATTGAGTTCTACATATTCTCTCTCAGTACCAACTTTTCCTCAAACAATCTAAATGTGCTTTTGGGGCCTTGGAAGTCAAGTACTTGGGTCATATTGTTGACAAGGTAGGTGTCAGGGTGGATCCTAAGAAGATTGAAGCTATGCAGGATTGGCCTCGCCCAAAGACTCTCAAAATCGTGCATGGATTTATGGGTTTAACATGCTATTATCGCAAGTTTGTTAAGAATTATGGAAAGATTGCGGCACCTCTCACTGCTCTCCTTATAAATATTTCTTTCACTTGAGCTCCAACAACTGATTAGGCCTTTCAAACCTTGAAGGTTTCCATGTTCCCCACTCCAATCTTGGCCCTTCCTAATTTCACAAAGACCTTTGTCCTGTAATGTGATGATTTTGGGAGAGGAATTGGAACAGTCCTTATGCAAGATGGTCGACCTTTGACCTTTACCAACAAACAACTATCATAGCGACATTTGGGCCAATCAATCTATGAAAAGGAAATGTTGTCTATTCTATATGCAATGGATCTTTGACGCCCTTATCTATTGGGGAAACACTTCCAAATTAAGACAGATCATCAAAGCCTCAAGTATTTTCTAGAATAATGCCCTTCCTCCTCGGAGAAACAAAAATGGGCGACTAAGCTCTTTGGATATGATTATGAGATCATTTACAAGAAAGACAAAGACAATTTGGTTGCTGATGCAATTTTAAGAAAATATGAAGATGAAGGATCCATTTTTTCCCTCTCCTTCATTGTACCAGATTGGCTCCAAGCTGTTCGCTAGGAATGGCTACAAGATCCAAAAATTTCGCATCTGATCCAACAATTGCATGCCAATTCTCTAGTTTCCCCAAGGTACTCTTGGAACAATGATGAGATTCACTAGAAAGGCCGTTTGTATTTAAGTAAACAATCACAACTTAAATCCATGACACTTTCTGAGCTTCATGATACACCCATAGTTGGACACTTCGGGTTTACCAAAGCNCGAGTCAAACATTCTTTTTTCTGGGATGGGATGAAACACGACGTTCACAATTTTAAGGCAGAATGTGATGTTTGTCAACACCAAAAGGGAGAAACAGTCAAAGCTCCTGGCACACTACAACTGCTTCTAATTCCACCTGCTATTTGGAGGGATGTCTCTATGGATTTTATTGTGGGCTTACCTAAATTGGGGCAATAAATCAGTCATCATGGTGGTCGTTGATTGTCTTTCCAAGTATGCTTATTTCTGTGCTCTTCAACACCCATTTACTACCTCCATCATGGCTTAAATTTTCATGGATTAGATCTTCAAGATTCATGACATGCCTCATTCTATTGTTTCTGATAGAGACCCCACTTTCACCAACATTTTTTTGCAAGAATTGTTCAGGCTATATGGCACCCAATTGCATCTCAACACAACTTATTATCCCCAGAATGATGGTCAAACTGAAGTTGTCAACAAGTGTTTGGAAACATATTTGAGGTGTTTTTCATCAGAAAGGAAAACTCAGTGGGATCAATGGTTACCACTAGTTGAATGGTGGTACAACACGTCATACCATACAACTACGTGCATGACTCCTTTTGAAGCAGTATATGGAAAAAATCCACCTTCATTTCTCTCATACCTACCAAGTGTCTCGAAGGTCCAGGCGGTTGACCAAACACTTACAGTTTGAGAGGATATTCTCCATACCCTCAAAGAGAATTTGGTCATGGCCCAAAATTGCATGAAGCAACAAGAATATCAAGGTCGCTCTGAACATCAATTTTTTGAAGTAGATCAGGTGTTTCTTCGACTGCAACCTTATAAGAAAACTTCCCTTAAGGCTGAACATTGTCAGAAACTGGCACCCAAATTTTATGGTCCCTATACCATTCTCAAGCGTGTGGGACATGTGGCTTATCAGTTAGCTTTGCCCATTCATTCTAAGCTCCATCTTGTTTTTCATGTCTCCTACTTAAATACAGAGATTGGAACTAAGTGCCAAACTCAAACCAACCTTCCCGAGTTGGATGAAGAAGGCTCCATATGGTTGTAGCCACAAGTAGTTTTTTCCCAGCATGAACATTGTCTGCATCAACACACCATCAAAGAAGTATTAGTCCAGTGGAAAGATACCACTCCAACAGATGCCACTTGGGAACCAACTACCATTGTGCAACAATTTCCCCATCTCAAGCCTTGAGGACAAGGTTGTTTTTAAGGGGGAGGAGATGTTAGGGACCTAACCTCCCTAACCCCTCACGTAGATAGAATAATATATTTCCATGTAATAAAGGCCAATATTAATAAGGCCTATAAATAAGGAAGAATAAGTCAAATGTAAGAAGACCTAATAGAAGCTTCCGCTTCTAGATTGATCTTTTGGATAGACAAATTTAGTATAAATAAGAGTAGAGGGTATGAGAAGTTTTGTCTTGGATATTATTGTAATAGAGCTCTGCTCTGCTGGAGGTTCCCCCCTTGAAGAGGCAAGTGAACATTGCTATCATTAATAAAGGTGCTCTTTTTGGTGCTATTATGGTATTATTCTAGTATTGTTCTGGTTACATCATTTTTTTTCTTCCATTTCTAGCTGAAATATTTCTATTCTGCATACTATTTTATATCTGGAACACTACAGACGGATGGCCAAACCAAGGTTGTCAATCGGATGATCGTGCACATCCTACATATGTACAATTACAAGCACCCTCGCACTTGATATGTGATTCTTCCCTATGTTCATCACAACAACAACAGAGCCATACACAACTTAACCAGCCACAACCCCTTTTAGGTGGGGTTGATATTTCAACCATTAAGTCCCATGGATGTTTCCATACCCCTTGCATCCACCCAGGTAGAATCATTGTAGGCTCCAACTGGAGCTGACAAATCCACCTGGTTCATTAAGCGGGTCCAACACATCTTCCAACAGGTTTAGGATATTTTACAGAAGTCCAATTCCAAGTACAAGAAACACCATGATCAACAGTGGGTACCACACTAGTTTCAGGTGGGAGATAAAGTTTGGTTGCACTTGTAGAAAGAACGCCTTACATGGCCTCATTAGAAACTTCATCAACTCTGTTATGGACCCTATACCATCACCAAGCCTGTAGATAACAATGCTTTTGAGCTCAAGCTTCCCCCCTTCCTTGTACTTCACCCAATGTTTAATGTGGACCTCCTTCGACCGTATTTTCCACCATTATTGGACACCTTAGAGATAGCAGGAAAATTGACACAAACATAGCTCAACCCTAACTGCATGGAACAAGAATCCAATGATCAAATCATGGACACACAGGTTAAGATAAATTTCTAGCAGAGGATGCAACTTTATTAGGTTGTCAAAGTAGGGTAGCTCCTGCACCAAAGCAAGTGGCTCACATGGGGTCAAATTCAACATAAATTTCCTCATCTGATGGGGTCACTCCATGCAATGGCGACGATTTCTTCCTAAGGGGGGATGATAGATCTAGGAGGATCTCGGTGGCCACCCACCTTTTCCAGCTGGCTCAAAATAGTTTTTTGGCAACTTACTATTTTTAGCAGTTTTTCAGTTCCTGAACTTCCAGGGCCATTTTGAGGGCCTAAACGATGATTTTTCCCAATTGGGTACCTCAATTAAAGACTCTTATTCAACCCCCTAAATGAAGCTCCTCGTCAATACCTTTCCAACTAGCTATCGTGCGCCCTAAAGGAGGATCGTATGCAAAAGTTACAACCCCGAGAAGTTGATGTACTAACTTACCCTAATGGAGCTCACATGAATTTTGGCGCTTCATCTCCTAGGGTTAGGTTTTTGCAATGCCTAGGGTTTTGGCATTTATTTTTATTGTAGAAAGGCATTTAGAGCCTCATTGTACTCATCTTCTTGCGAGTGAGCGTAGCCGTCACATCTCTTCTTAGAGATAAGTTGTCACCATTCTAGCAAGTTTGTTTTCAGTCTACATTTTATAGTTTTCAACATTATTCTTATTTAATAGAAGTCAAGTTTTACTGTATCTCTGTTATTGTTCACTATGTTTCTGTGTTAATGTTATAAATATGTGGTTTCATTTTGTTCCTCTCATAAATCCAGATCAATAAATCTGGATCAAATTTCATTGCCAAATCCATTGTCGATAAGCTACACTTGCTAGTGGACCCTCATCCTCATCCTTATGCACTCGGATGGAAGGTTCATGGTTCCTTTTTCCAAATCACATACACATGCACTATCTCGTTTCCTTTTCATCTTAAATTTGTGGGCAAAGTCACCTTTCATATGACCGATTTGGATCATTGTGATATTTTGCTTAGCTAACCTTAATAATATGTTTGGAATGCCCAATATGATGCATTCAACAATACTTACCTACTGCATAAAGATACCACCAAATATCTTTTTCTCAATACACTGGAAGTACCACAACAGGCTACTCCAAAAAAACATTTCTTAACTTTTACTCTACAACCTTATTAGGTTCATTCAACAGTATTAAATGACTCTTATGCATGTCCTCTTTCATCATTTTCTTTACTCACTCATCAACCTCAATTTCCTTGAGACACCACCTTAGGAGGACATTCTACAAACTTCAAAGTTTCTCACCTATTGCAAAGTTCTCTCCTTGCTTGGAAGTTCAAATTTTGTAGCCTCTTCTCACTAGTTGGTAGCCCTATTTGAGATCAATCATCATGTAACAATTCCCTTGAGGTTCACAATGTTTTCTATCCTAATTAGTTGAGTATCCATGATGTTGTCAACACATAACACGAACCAACATTGAACACCAAGATTTTGACCAGTGATCTTGTAAATATTTTTCTAGATGTCCAAAGTCCTCTAGTTGCAGATCAAGTTTCCGACATGCAAAATTACCAACATTGTCAAGAATCTACCCCTTCCTACGTTGTTGCTACACAAAGTTAGTTTTCACCTCGAGTTTGTTAGATTTCTTAGCACTAGATGCACCAATTTTTTTCCTCTCTCTTGAAACCATTGGAGGCTAACCCTTTGTTCTTGGACTGAATGATAAATATTCTAGTCCTTAGCCTTAACATATATATTATATATTAGTCATTACTTTAATTAAAAAAACTATTATTCATTACTTTAATAAAAAACATTATTATAATTAATTTTATTATTTCCTATTCTTAAGGAATAATTAAGTTAGTTTCCTAGTTTTGTGATTATTTGAGATTTTAAATCTAACTAAATCTATTCTTGAATTTTGGTTACTATTTCTTAGGATCTTGCATTTTAGTTTGTTGAGGTGGTTTTATTTATGTAAAGTTATATAAGATCAATATCTCTATTTCTTTTATTAAGACTTCATATCAAATTATGCTTATAATTGGTTAATTCCACATCATATGTTAATTTGTTTTTATGCGAACGTCTTCGACTGAAGCTTGAGATTTGACACGCTGATGCTCGTATGTGGGCTGCAAGTTGGCACTGGCAGTTGAGGAAGAATGTGTGGCTAACATTTACTGCTGATGGATTCCTCGTCATTTCGTTTTTGCCAAACAGTAAAGTATTGGTGTTAGCATTATATTTGAAAGGATAAGGTGTTGGGAGCATTG
>SNQJ01S0141596.1:31610-53807 GCA_010110895.2 Picea sitchensis | reverse complement strand
AGTGTCCCAACTTTTGACAGTTGTAGCATCTGATCTTTGAAACATCTTTCTTCTTGTCTGGAACTCTTACGGAGTTAGCTTCTTTATTGTTCTTCCTGAAGGAACTTCTTTTGTTCTTTTGAGAGCTTCCTCTTCATCGACAATTAATCTCTTCTGTTGGTCTGCAAGTCTAGATTCTTCGTGTGTGCAATCTGCCCATAACTTATCAACTTGGGTAACTTGCTTCTTGCACACACCCCTTGTACAAAAGGAATCCAAAATGTTGGAAATCCATTTAGGGTTGTGGTTACAAGTTCTTTGTCACTAATGACATATCCAATAGCTGCAAGCTGATCTTTGATCTGAGAAACTCTCATAAGATATGATGTGACAAACTCTGAGTTGTCCATCTTCATATTACGAAGCTAATTTCTTAAGGTAAGATTCCGGCTAATGTCTTTGCTTTCATATAATCTGCTGAGTGCTTCATACATTTGCCTTGCTGTCTGTAGTTCGGATATATGAGGGATCAAGTGATCTTTTACTGAATCTGACACGATTATCTTTGCTTTCTTTTCATTCTTCTTATGCTTGGTCTTTTGCTCTTCTTCATCTAGTTCTGGTACACCCACTGTAACATGTTCAAGGAGATATTCTCGTCTAGAATCCTCTGCAACCTATGCTTCCAAGATCTCAAGTTTCTAGATCCTTCCAGCATGTCTTCTACCCTCATGCTGGTAGCCATTCTTTCTTGTAGAAGAAACCCTAGCCCTTCGGGCTATAGAAATAATAAAAAAATCAAATTACTTGGATCTGAAAACTGAACTCACCAAAAGATGCATTGGACTGAGGCGAGTAGCCTGGTTTGTTTAGATTTCAGAAAATCCAACTTTTACCCCTCCAAAATTGATCTGTGGATTTCTGGACTGGTGCTTTTGGTTTTCTGGTACTTTTGGTACACTGGTACTTCTGGTTTTCTGGTACTTTTTGAAAACTAGGGTTTCACTTTCCGGGAGATCTAGCCACTGAAAAAGCGCGTTGAGGATGCCAGAATGTTCCTTGAGGTAGGGTGCACCTTTCTAGATGGATTTGAGGTTGAAAACCTTCTTTAATAAAAAACCTTAATTTTCATGTACGACAATAGTGACGTTTTTCTTTTTCCTGTGAAATATGCTCTCTTCAGCTTAGCTCTGATACCATGTTAAGGTTTAAGCTATTATTAGGTTACTTTCAATTTACTAGATAACAATAGCATAGATAGGATCACTGAGAGAAACACAATCACAAGAGTACACAAGCATTTATCATGGGAAACCCTCAAGGGGAAGAAAACCCAACAAAACTTCCTTAATATAGATAGCCAATACAATGCCAAGACAATGAACCAAGCAATATATAAATTCCTCTCCCAAAGATGCGCCTTTCTCTTTCTTCCTTCTTCCGGCAACTGGTAACTGCAACTTCCTTCAATACTTGCGCACTAGATGAGTGAGTTGAGTGTGTGTCCAAATGAGGCGTTGGCCTCTCTTATTTATACAATCTAGTAGGTGCTGAACATGTGTCTTTTCACTGGCAGGGCCGACTTCTCATTCTGGGTGGTTATAACCACTTTAATATATTATGGCTAGGCTGACTTCTCATTCTGGGTGGTTATAACCACTTTAATATATTCTAGGGCCGTCTTTTCATTTAGCCTATTACAATTAGGGTTTGACCAATCCACAAAAGGGGATTTGATCAATTGCAATGCCCGACATGATCAATCCACAAAAGGGGATTGATCTAATCAATAATAAATATATTTATCTTTATCAACAAAAGGGGATAAGAATATTCTTTGCAGTTACACAATATTTTAATACAAAATACTTTGCAAACACTAGTAAAAACAAATCACATAAACCTATAGCAATACTACTACAGATTTATCCCTAGCAAAATACTTTTCTTAGGGTTCTTCAAGTAAAACAATGTGAGCAAAAATGAACAAAAATTTACAATATTACATCACCCAAAGAAAAACACCACACAAGAGCAACCAAAGAGCACCAAGAGTACACCAAAAGATCCTCCAAAGGTTCACTTTATTGTTCAAAAGAATGCTTACAATATTGCAGCAAGATTGCATGAGAAAAATGAGGAGAAAGTAAGAGAGAGAGGGGAGAAATTTTGGCATAATAGAGTTGCTGTGAGACTTCATGATAAAATGAGGAGAGGGGGCTTCCTTTTAAAGGAGGGAAAGAGGAGAGACCCATCTTGGATGAGTTGCAAGTGTCACCCATCCAAAAGAGGGAGATCCAGTCAAAGGGGGTGCACTTTTAGGGTTTGAGGGGTGAGTTGTGAGGGGGGAAAACCCTTTTTCTTGTGTTTAAAACTTTGACTAGGCTCTAAAGGGGGCACACTTAGGGTTTGAGGCCTCCTCCATCTTTAATTTTTTCTTTTCCCCTAAGTTCATGAAGAAGGGGGGCACTTCTCTCACTAGGGAGATACAACTTAAGTTGTTAACTTGACTTGGGGTAGTTCTTCTAAGTGGATTTTCACTTTTCCAACTTAGGAAATACATTAGAAAACATTTCCGCACTTCTTTTCTTGACTTTAGTCACTTTTACAATTTTTGGCTTTTTTACCTTAGCCAATTATTTGTTGATTTCTGACTGACTTGGACTCCTCATGGACATTGACCTAACAAAACTTGTCCAATTGAGTTGAAACTTGGTCCAAGGGTGTACGGGGTCATAAGCCATTTGTTTTGAGTGCTCACACCCTTATACAAAATCCCCACAGACCAAATTTTTACATTTTTCATCAAAAATAATTAAAATCTCCACTTTACAGAAAATTTTTATTATTAAAAAAATCCTATCAATACCTAACGAAATTCCGCAAGACTCTAGGATATGTCTAGCATGGTCATTTACAACACTTCTAGATCTTAGTCACCCACTCGGCTCGATCATTAGAATTTAGAACGCCTTTCACCACTTTGGAGGATTATTGAGTGAAAAACTCGAGAGTAATTAAAATTGCTGAAAAGCAAGATTAATTACCCGAGGAAAAAAAACACTCGATGAAAGGACTTCCCTACTGATAAAGTCCTAGGCAACTAAATTATTAAAACTTGACCCATGCTAACATATTACAAAATTGTCCCACGTAGGGGAGCAGAGATTCCGTGGACACAGAAAGAAGTGTTGGGGGCAGAATTGCCCTGTTGAGCCAAAAGTCTTTACACTTATCGTACCATAAGGTACATATCTTCATGGTACATGACGTTGACACCTAGTTGAAATATGTGGTCAACAGGTCTCAAGGAGGATGTACTACAGTATGTGAGTGAGTGCATGACTTGTTAGCTGAACAAGTCGAAACTTGCACACCCTGTAGGGTTACTTCAGCCATTACCTATTCCAGAGCAGAAGTGGGAGAGCATCTCCATGGACTTCATTACAGGTTTACTGAAGGTACAGGGCATGGACTATATCTATGTGGTGGTGGATAGATTGACCAAGCATGCACATTTCTTCGCCATCCCTTCAGAGTATAGCGCATCTTAGGGGGCAGCCATATTCTTCAGGGAGGTGTTCAGGCTACATGGTCTTCCAAGATACATTGTCAGTGACCGAGACAACAAGTTTCTCAGCGCATTTTGGCAGGAGCTGTTCTGGTTATTAGGGATGAAGTTGACACCTAACACCTGTTATCCCCTAGCCTAGGGATAACTAAGGAGATTATGTCTCGAGGCCCATAGGTCCTAGACATGGAGTACCGAGAGCCAGATCGACTTGAGCATGGCGTGGGAAGGCCCATCCTTTTCTTTTTCAGCGCCTCCACTTTGTCAGCAGCAGTAACATCCATTACATCGGCTTGGTCTTGCAACAGAAATGGGTCTTGCTCCATGAGGTAATGAGTCTGAGTATCATGGTATGTGTCACTTTTATCCTCAAAACCTTTGGATATGTGCATTTAATTCTTTTTGCTTCTAACATGTGCTTGGACCTTATGCCTTTCCACTTGACCGCACCTGGGGGGAATGACAAAATGCCCTAGTAAGCTAGTACCCATAGGGTTTGGGTTGCCACTAGGGGGATTCATGAAAGATCATCGTCCGTTCCCACCATACTTACCACTTTCCATCTTTTTCCCTCTCATCCATCCCATTACACTGGTCCGGGCATTGGGTTGGCCAAATATCTAAGGGTTGTACCTTACCTTGTGGGAAGAAGGGGCTAAAGGACCAGAGGGTAAAAGTAGTTGACAAAAGATAAAAGCCAAAAGAAAGGGACCTTGAGATGCTTCGCCCAGGGATCTCCGAGAAAGCAATAAAAGGCTTCTCAACAAGAAATAAAGAGACCCATAAAAAATAAATAAATCAAGTCCTAGTTGGAGGATAGGGGGTCTCATAAGGAGCCAACCTATTAGGTCCATGGGCATGTATCGGTATGACACTACCAACAACTGGTCACCACGTCAGGGTAGTGGTTCTTGGTGGCATAGCCAAGAGAAAGAGGGTCTCATCACGAGCCAACATTCTCATTTCTGTGAAATGCTTGTGGGTAACATTGCCACCACTGGTCACCACGCCAGGGCAGTGTCCCCCAATTGGTCTCTTGAAAGAAAAAACAATAAGAATAAAAGATAAAAGGCATGAATGGGCTTGGAAACATTTGCATCCATGGCAAGGTGCAACTCACCCTCTTCAGAGGCACCCACAGGTAAGCCATACATTTCCCTGCTATCACTGCACCCATTGCTCGGACATCCCTTACCACCTCATCCACTCACATGGATCCCACATCTAATGAGCATTAGCCCAATAGGACATCCTAGCATCCCATCCAAACTTGGCTTGTAGAATAGCATAACGTCTTTGAGCACTTGTTCGGGTAAAGGGGGTTTCATGCACATGCTTAAATAACTTGATGATTAGATGTGATTGACATTGCTGTGATCCCTGTGACTTATGAGCCCATGGAGGGCGTATTTGTTGATTTTGCAAGGTCACACTTGATGGACAAGTACATATGGGGAGATGATTAGTTCGGACCTCCATAAGGCTAAGAGCCCACTAGATGGATGCTAAGACCCCAGCCAGGGGCAGAGACAAATCAAAGGATTGCACAAAGAAATCGGAGGACGTTTCACCAGGGGCAGCCTGGGAGGCCTGGACCCAGGGGGTTGTGTCCTTTTCACCATGATGTAGGCCTTGGAAGGCCCATGACGTCACCCATGTCACCCATGACGCCACCCAATGTTTTGGATGTTTTGGAGGCAGTTGTGTGCCAAGTGGCACGTGTGGCAGGATCTTGAGGCCTAAGGAGACCTAACGTTTTTATCCAGGAGGCCAACATTGCCCAAAAAGGGCCTAAGATCACCCTAAAAGGGCATGACGTCACTTTTACAGCTTGTTTTAGGGTTTAATTATGACATTTAATGTAAAAACTGGATATTATGTGTAATAGGCCATGTCGGCCTTTTTGACCTAATTCTAGTCATTGTAACTGTATAAATAAGGGGAAAATCACTCTTATTTGAGATCATCTTTGACTCACACAAGTGAGGCATGAAATTTGTGCCCTCCTTAGGGTTTATTGGATGAAATTTTAGGTGCACTTCTTGGAGGAGGCTTAATTTGGTGTTTCTTGGCATTTTGCTTGGTGGATGTAAGTGAATTTCTGCAATCCTTCTTTGCTTTGAATGGATATGGTACATTTACTTTGCATTTATTCCAAGATTATGAAATTGCTAGTTTAAAATCCTAGGAGAACAAGCACATGTTATTGTCCTTGTCTTAACAATTTTTCACCTACTAGATTGTGCTAGAAACCCTACCTTTGAAGCATTGTACTAGAGCCCTACCATTGCAACACTCTAGTGTCATTTGATTCATCAAGCCATTAATTGTTTCAAGCTTGAGTTAAAGAAGAAGGAAAACTGTTAGGGCCTAGGGTTACCTACTTCCTAGTAGCCGTTTTCCTTCTAAGGCTTGTTGATTGAGGCCTTGGGTTACCAACACCTCAATCATCATCCTTATTGGTCCTTAGCTCTTACATTATCATTTGCTTCCTTCAAGTTTTGCTTCTGCAAGTGACTCCATTAGCCCTAAAAGGCATTGATTTAGACCTTAAATTTGTTTGATTGATGAAACCAACCCTCAAATCTTTTACCTCAAGCAACCTACTAACATTTTCTAACCCTAGAATAGATTAACCTACTAACAATATTGCTGCTATTACTAAAGTAAGCTACAACCATTAATTGCATTATTAAAAGCTTCTAAAAGCATTTGAAAAGGTTGATTTATACATTGTCTTGTTTGCTTCTAACAAATGCTAGTATTATGATTTCAATGGTTAATGATTCCTAGTCATTTTGAAGCTATTTCAAGGCATTTAATGTGAAGTATTGCCTTATAAATATTGTTGTTATAATTTTCTGTTTACTTCATTATTATCAGCCAATTTCTTTTATTGAGAAAGTCTATGGTTTTATGAAGTTCTAACCAACAAGTGTACTTGCAAATATATATAGTTTCTTGTTGCTTTGTTTCGGGTAGGTACACTTTGACATATTATCTTTTTATTGGTTATAAAACCGAACTTTCTGATCGGTGGTGACTTGTGAGAGGGGATATTTTTCTAGCCTTTTGACTTTGCCTTCTCAAACCCCTAGGTCACTGGGGACGTCTCCCCTGGGCCTACCATCCTAAATAGAAAGAGACATTCTATTGAGGTGACAGTGATAGGATAGTCTCCAGTTTCACCAATTTTCTCTCCTTTAACTTTTCCTTGATCAAAGTACAAATTGCGCGATAACAACACCAACTATCATCCTCAGATAGATGGGCAGACGGAGATCGTGAACAAATGGATTGAGGGATATCTGCGGAACTATGTGTTAGGACAACAAAGAGCATGGGTAAAGTGGTTGCATCTGCGGGAGCACTGTTATAATACCACTTACCACATGTCCATTGTGATGAGTCCATTTAGGGCATTGTAATGGTACGGTACCCCATCATTTGTGGATTTGGCATTTGGAGAGAGCAGTGCCCCCAAGGCCAAAGATTGGTTGCAGGAGAGTCAGGACATCTTGAGGTCTTGAAGGAGAACTTACAGGTCACCCAAAATCAGCATAAGATGTATGTAGACATGCATGGAGTGGAGCACAACTTTGAGGTTGGGGACTTAGTCTTTCTCAGGTTGCAGCCTTACAGACAAACTTCACTGAAGAAGAGTGGCATAGAGAAGCTGAAGCCTCGCTTCTACAGACCCTACAAAGTGATAAGGAGAGTCAAAGAGGTAGCATATGAGATGGAGCTACCAGAGGGTAGCAGGATCCACAATGTCTTTCATGTATCTTTTCTTAAGAAGGCGTTGGGACAACAGGTCACCACCTCGGCAAATTTTCTTCCATTGGATGAGGAGGGGAAGTTGGTTTTAACTCCAGAGAAGATTGTTGATGTCAGAGAGAGGAGGCTGAGGAGCAGAGTCATTCGGGAGTACATGGTCATTTGGAGAGGTTTGCCTGCAAAGGACGCTACTTGGGTGGGAGAGCACATCTTACAACATCTCGATTTGGCGTTGCTTGAGGACAAGCAATCTCGGGAAGAGAGGACTGTAATGTTCCCTTCCAATTGATCATGATAGAGGATGACTTAGTAGCCTATACGACTCTTGTAGATAGTCAGTGGAAAAAGGGAGTCACGAGGATTTATTTAGTGTCACCGGGCTAGAAAGTGTCATGTTTCTGAAGTGACATTAAATAAAAAGATAAATTATTAATTACTTAAACATTGAAAAGTAATTTTTAATGTTTAAGTGAAAATTAAAGGAGAAATAAGGGTGAGGTTTGGTTTGGTCAAAAAGGGGGAAATATCTAGAAGGCTCGGAGGAAGAATAAAAAGAGGGGTAGCTCTTCACTTTAGCATTATGATTTGATCTCTTGATTGGGTGCTCTTGGAGCCAAGGTTTTCGTTGGGGTTTTGACAAAACCCTTCCATTGTTGGTCTTGTTTCAGTGGTGAAACACCCACCCTAGCTAGACAAGAGGGGAATTCATCCAGAATTCCCATTGGAGTTCCAATGTATGGTTTGTTTTCAATTGGAGGAGGATCGATCTGCTTAGGAGACTCATAGAGACTCTTGTGAGGAGTCGATTTATCATTCTGCAGGCCGTGGAGATATTTGTAGCAACGAGAGGCATTTTGTGGAGGTCGTGGTACCAAAGAAGATTGCTGGTAGGTTTGGGAGGGCCTCAACCCTTCCGTATCTGTTGGATTGTGGACTATGTTGCCGTTCTTATACACACCTACAAACGTGGAGAAGTCTCCAACCCAGTTGGTGTGTCCTTGGAGGCACAAACCTGAATCCAGACCCACTGTCACCTCAATCTGGACTCCTTCCGTCTAGGCTCACTCCTAGGGAAGCCAAGGGGGATAGACCCTATTAAACTATGTGAAAAGTTATTTAAGTTCTAGGAGTTAATTTAGTTGTTAATTAAGAAAACTCAACCCGATGATAGGCAACAAATGCAAATGCAAATGTGCAGTTCCTTTAATGACAAGGCAACCCTTTATTTGTAAATCAACAATTAGACCAGTGCCTAAAGATTACCCCAAAAATGTTCTAATGAGATATACAACAAAAATACAATTACACAAGAATGAAACAAAGTTATGAAATAATTATGAGAGATAACTTCACATTTAGATCAATTATGTTTAAATGAATAAAGAATACATAAAATAAAGAATGTTTTGAAACAAGTATTCACATGAAAGGAATTTGCTGGAAAGTAAATTGTTTGAAAGAAGTAACTTGCTTGAAAAAGTAACTGTTGTGAAAGAGTGTGTAGGTTGATTTTAGCAAGTTTTAGGTCTCTCTTGAATTAAGGGGGATATTAAGTGTGAAAGATGCAAGCCTACACTATGTGATTACCCCTAATTCTTATCCCTTCAACCAAAAGGAAGTGTTGGGTGCTCAATAAGAAGAACAAACAAGGTTCTTCTCTAGCTCCACAGGTCAAATCCGGAATGCTTGGGTGCTCAACAAGGACAGGTAGTGCCGTGAAACCGTCCCCGTCTTCAACCCCTTCTAGCCTCCCAAGTCACCTTTTTTGGTGGTAGAAGCAATAATAAATTGAGTGCCTAATTAATCTAGCCTCTCGATCCTTTTCCCTTTCTTAGTTACCCAAGATCCACAAAGTGGCAAGGGGAGGGAATAAGGGTCACCGATTTGATTACTTTGCCAACAAATTAAAAGTTAAACTAGCCTTCACGATATTGCATGGATGACAAAGCCAAGCACAATGCTAAGTGTAGGCGAAATTAAATAAATTAAATTATTTGAAATTAAAACAACAACTTCACAACTATGGCACAAGATGGAGGACAAGCCTATCGGTTTTGACCAAGGTTGTAAAATAAAAACAAAACAAAAAATTAGATTTTAATCTAGATTTCACGATATTGCATGAATGGAAAAGCCAATCACTATGCAAGGTGTGGAAAAAACACTAAAACTTATTTAGAAATTTAGATTTGGAATATGAGATAAAGAATGCAAGCCCAAGAGACTCTCTTGGGCTGCTTACAATGCTTAGAGAATGAAATAGAGAAGAGGGTTTGGCACCAAAACTCTTGGAGGTTTCCTTGAGTCTTTTGGGGCCAAAAATATGTAGAAATCTTCCTTAAACCTGAAAAAACTTGCAAAAAACAACAAGCTTTTCTTGCTGAAAATTACTAAGATGACTTGAAAAAAGTTATTTTTATGGTAACACAATATACATAAATTATTTAATAAAAAATCTGAACATAAAAAGATATATTAGATTGGAAATTTAGATGAAAATAATGCTAGAAATTGATAGATATGTGGCTAGAAATGAAAACAGAAAATGTAAGAAGCTTTAGATGGCTGAAAAAATGGATTTCCAGATCTGAAATCCACTCCTCCAAGCGTTTGGTAACATTCAGATTTTGTAAACTCTTGCTACAAGATACAACAAGAAGGTGAGTGTGTTCTAATTACTTGCAAAATACTTTCCAAATCTACTAGAAACAACTCACAAAGACTAATAGTAATACTACTACTAATCTATCCCAAACAAAATACTTTGCTTGGGTCTCCAAGTAAAAATGCAAGCAAAGAAATACAAATAAAATAGATTGCAACAATATTACCTCACAAACAAAATCATGTAGTGACTCCAAGAATACTCCAAGAGACACAAGAGATCCTCCAAAGCTTCTATTTTATTAACCAAGAAAAGATTTGCCCAATGACACCAAGAATCATGAGAGAAAATAGGAGAGAATGAGAGAGAGATGGGAGAGAGATGGGAGAGATTTTGGCATAGTAGAGTTTCCGTGAAAATAGATGTGAAAATGAGGAGGGGGAGGCTTTCTTTTATATGAGGGAGAGATGAGGGACCCCTCTTGGATGAATTACAAGTGTCACACATCCAAGAGAGAGAGAGAACAAGTCAAGGAAGAGACAGTTTTAGGGTTCTGGTAGTGAGTTAGGGTTTGAGGGGTGAGATGGGAAGGGGGAAAACCCCTTTACCTTTATTCAAACATGAAGTTAGGTTGTAGGAAAGGTTCACTTAAGGTTTTGGCACCTTACTCACTTAAATTTGTATTTTTCCATAAGTTCATGAGCAAGGGGGGCGCACTTTTCACTAGGGAGACACACTTTTGGTTGTTGGCTTAGATGGGGGGCTCTTTTAAGTGGATTTTCGCTTTTCCAACTTAGGAAATACATTAGGAAACATTTCCCCACTTTCTCTCACGACTTTAGTCACTTTTACAAAATTTGGCTTTTTTACCTTAGCCAATTAAATGCTGACTTTTGACTGACCTAGACTCCTCATGGACAATGACCTAGCAAAACTTGTCCAATTGAGCGGAAACTCGGTCCAAGGATGTAGGGGGTCATCTTCCATTTGATTTACAAAATCCACAAGGACCAAATTTTTACATTTTACATAAAAAATAATAAAAAATTCTCAGTTTACGGAAATTGTAATTATTAAAAAATCCTATCAAAACTTAATGAAATTCCGCAAGACTCTAGGAGATGTCTAGCATGGTCATTTACAATACTTCTAAACCTTAGTCACCCCTTGGGCTTGATCATTAGAATGCGTTTCACCACTTTGGAGGATTTTGTGAGTGAAAAACTCAAGGGTAATTAAAATCACTGATAAGCAAGATTAATTACCTGAGGAAAAAAAACACTCGATGAAATGACTTCCCTAATGATAAAGTCCTAGGCAACTAACTAAAAATTGACCCATGATAACAAATTACATTATTATCCCACGTAGGGGAGCAGACATTCCGAGTACGTAGAAATATGTGCTTGGGGCAAAATTGCCCTACTGAGCCATAAGTCTTCAAAATATGTTGTACCACAAGGTACATAGCTTCATGGTACATGACGTTGACCCCTTGTCGAAATAGGTGGTCAACAGACTGTATAGTGCCATAGAGACACCAGAGTAGGGCCGCAACCTCTTGGAGGAGATACGCGGACTTAGAGAAGGCCGCATGCCTCATTTGGTTGAGCTACGGATATGAGAGCTCTGATACCTAGGGTTTGAGGGAGGGCTGAGACCCTCATCCATGTGGAGGGACGAGTAGAGGGCCACAGGGGTATTCTACAGGCCGAGGGCAGAGAAGGGAGTCGTGGGCTCCTAGGAAGTGAGTAGAGAAGGTGGGCCAACTGCTATAGCAGCAGAGCATAGGAGTCTGGAGGGGCGACGAGCTGTTGGGAGCGTCATAGCAGTGGGCGGAAGCTATTAATGGGTTATTGGCATCATTCTAAGGCTTTTTTACTTGTTATTTTGTGTTGATTAGAATATTGTAGCTGCTACAACAGCCTCTAGAGACTTTATTATTGTACTGGTGTTTCCATTCAGAATAAAAGATGCCAATGTGATCTCTTCCATTTGATGTGTATTTGGTTTTCATGCCATATGTTTGATGAAATAACTACCATGGAAACACATGCAATTGTTTGTTGAAAGTAATCTATCCAGAATTTTGCACAAGCGAAGATGAATGCAAACTGTTTGACATAATTATAAACCAGAAAACAATATAAATTCCATAATATTCTGGCACAACTGACTTAGGGATATTACACATACAAAAAGGATTACCAGTGTCATTCATAATATTAACATTTACGCTGATATCTTTGTCTCTTAGAAACAATAGCAGTAGAGCCCTTAGATTTGACTTTTAGGTGTCTTCAAAATAAAAAGCAAAAACTGGATTACTTATTTCCATGATCTTGATATCAGATTGATGGTGAAGCATGGAACTGCTGCTGCTGCTGTCCTGACTCTTCTCTGCCAATGCCTTTCATCTTCCTGAACACAAGTTTGTGGAGAAGATACTCTATGAGGATTTGTCTAGTTGCCATGTTTTTTCTGCGATTGCAACTTGCTTCAATGGTTGCATCAGCCTTCTTTAATGAAAGGGGCTTCTCAATTCTTTTTCCTTTCCCTTCTTGTGAGAGACTCAGAGAGCATGGACCTCCTTCTTTAGGGATTCCATGCTTCCTGATAACTTATCCACCAGATCTGCAGAGATGTCTTTAATTGTTCATTCTGAATTGAATGCCACCCATAAATATTCCTTCTTGCCTGGGTCTGCCCTGGGTATATTGGAGAAAGCCACAAGGGCTCCTCTTCCCCTTGGGCAGTTCTTTCCTCTCGAGGATTTTCCCCTGCACTGCTATTCCTCAATCTCCCAGATCGGATAAGGTTGGTGATGCTTAAAATCCTGCACATGACTGACATTCAACTCGACACAGCTGATTCATAGTCTCTCTTGTTTCTTTGAGCCAGGATGGGAAGACAATCTCATTCCTTTCCTTGCTGTCAATAGTTATGGAGAAGGCTTATTCTCTATGGTTGTTGCACTTGACATGACTTTCCTTTGGCAACAAATTAATCTCCCAGACCAATTTACCTGCTCGCTCTTTGTCTTGAGTGAAAATAGGCTTCGTCATTCTTCCACATTGACTTAGGGCCGCTGACAATATGACGAGACTTAGTCCCTAAATTCCTAGTGGACTTAGTTAGACTGTATTATAATTGTGATTTGCACTTTTCACTTTTTTCCCATCTCATTGCACATAATCCATAGGGATCTTGGTCACACTTGGTTGTTAGTTATTGCTTGCTCTGAGTTGTTCTCCTAGGAAGAGGGTGCATGAGTGTTGAAAGTGATTCCTTGTAGGATGAGTGTGCCATGTGTGAGAGATTTCTTGACTCCCCTATGACGGATTCCTTACACTTGACACTTGGCAGATTTTATGACAGCTATTACAGATTTCTCTTACACAGTTGTGACAGCTTTATAATGGATTCCTTACACAATTATGACAGATTCCTTTCCTGGAAAAATGTGTAAGAGCTATTCTAGGCATGGGTAGGGCTCATTGCTTGGGAGAGATTCCTTTGTATGTGGTGTTCTCTTTTTGAGGTCTATTATTAGCAGTTAAGTATTTTAACCACTTTTCCCTCTTATCAAGTTTGATTAGATGAGGGAGGGTGCACTAGTTAGGGTTTTTTATTCATACATGTGAGGTGCATGAACATATAGTGTAAGAGTGTGAAGGCTTGAGAGAAGCCATTGTAGTCCATCTTGGACAGTATTGTAATCCTTCTATTGTGTCAATGAGAAGATAGTGATTTCTGTTACAGAATTATAGCTTGCTCTCCACTATATTAATGCTGTGGATTTCTTAGATCAGTGTTCATCTTATGCAGGACTGATCTAGTCTCTTGATATGCAGTGTTTGCACTTCTGAGTTTTCCATTCAGCACTTTTGTTTATGCAGATTTGAAGCTTGGATTGGTGATTCAATGTTCCAATTACTTGAATGCTATCCATCATTTATATCCTTTCTGCTATATTCATGGCTAATATGAATCACATGGTCTTGATGAACTTTTTCTTTTAAAGCTTATTATGCAACTATATTTCATTAGTTTATATGTTTATGCTATATAGGTGATTTAATTGTTCAACTGATGGATAATTAGGTATTTTCTGAAAAGAAGATTCGACCGTGGGTCATTTGGAGAAGTATGGCTAGCAGTGCATATGAATTATTCTCACAATGGAGATAGATTAAAATTCTCGAGGCATGAAAGGCAAGGTTGGGAAGGAACATACACTTCAATCAATAACATGAGCAGTGAACTCTATAATGGTCAGGGAAACTCAACAATGTCCTCGTTGAATAATCATTCGAGTGATAGTCATCTTGGTTTAAAAAATGATGACACCTTCATTCTCAAGCGCATAATGGTACGTTGACCTCTGCAATTATGCTATTTGTGGCATACAACTTTTTTCCTTTTTTCTATATAGGTCCTGTTTCCCAGTTCATAATTCTTGAAACCAATTTTCTGAGAATACGAGACACAATTTCTTTAGATACAGCACACATTATCTAGAAATGTTGCAATAGTTAATATGAATCTATTATATAATATTATAACATACTGCGCTTTTTCATGGCTTGCCCAACTTTTCTTTCACAGAGAGGGGGATGGAGATTTAGACATCCACATGATCAAATAACCTATGGGAATGAAACATGCAGCAAAGTGCATTTGCACTGAAACTAACAAACACATTAATTTCAAATTTATGAGCTAATGAGAGATATGCTTGGTGGAGAAGGTGATGATTAGAAAAGATGTGATCAATCTCACCAAATTGTGATATTTCCATGTTCATGGAGCCACTGAAATGCTTTTTGCCATGTCTGACTAAAAATCAGTGACACATATAATGCATTTTTGTTGGAGAGCATCTTCAACCTTGGCTTCCACCCTTTCCATATTATGGGTACTCATATTTATTTGTGCTATAGCCGTAGAATCGTCTGCAATAAACTATCCTTGTGCCTTTTCTATAGAATACACAATTGTAGTATTATTTGAAACATAAACTTTGCAGCTATTGCTGAATGTGATATATTTTTGCCTCATCCTTGGATGTTATAATTGTTAATTCCTGCTGTCCTCTGCAAAAGAATAGGCTCTTTTGTCAGAAAGATAACTTGAAGGATACTTGTGCCCTGGTTGAACTGTTTGGTATTATTTCGAATTTAATGGAAGTTTCTATGGCATTGCTCAATTCTGCACAATGTGCGTGGTTTGTAATTCTATTGGCAAACTACTGTCAGTTGAAATGATTAAGCAACTATGAAAAATAGTACTTTTGCAGCTGAGGGATGGGCCTTATCATCTACCTTGAGTACACTTGGCATCATTGGTCACATGGCCTCAGGTTCCCACTCAACTAGTTTAGGGTTTTCTCTTAGTAGCTTTGGGTCAAATCTGATCATTGTATCGCATGAGTGGAGAGGATTTGTTAGTTATATGTAATGTTTCCAAGCTGTTCCTTGCTTGGAAACTTAGGTTTTTATTGAGTTTTTTAGTTTATTGTTTGTTGTTTTGCAGATCTGCCTTCTAGGCTTGCGCTATGGAGCTTATATGGAGTTTTCAGTGTGCAAGTAGCAAGAATACAGTAATAAACACATCCAAGAACACGATACAAGAGATTCAACACAATGGAAAAACAACAACTTCAGATATGACCTTTATTTAGATAGTAGAAGAACCTGATACAATAGATCTGCAGATCTGGAACAATATAACTGAGATCTAAGAGCAAAAATGATAATAACCCTCAAACAAGTCCAAGAAGAGAAGATACAAGCCTCCAAAGGCCACCCAAACACCTGTAGGAAGATACAAGATTAATGTCTTTCCCTTCAATAGCTGGAACCTCTCTCCCAGGTTGAGTTGCGCACTTCCTTGTGGCTGTAGCTTACCCAAATTTCGGCCCTCCTCTTCTGGGCCTCCAAATCCTTCCAAAATTGGTAGAATAGTAGATCGGGGGAATGTTAATGAACGCAGCTATGTGAGACATTCTCCAACTTACAAACCTGTGAGGTGTGGATCATCGCAGCTATGTGAAGCCTTTCTCTCAGCTTACAAACCTGAGAGAAAGCCCCTAAGAAGGGTTCGTGGTTCCTGCCTGAAACAGAGCTAGGAACGTAGAGATGACCTCCTCCATGAAGAGAGTGAGAAGAACTCCAAATGATTATGTAGTAGGCAAAGCGATCTGATGAGTTGGACATGCTTGTGGCTGAGCACAACGTGAACGTGTGAAATCCCAAAAGTGCTGGATGCATCGGCATGTGAACATAAATGAAGATGATGTGTTAGCCTCCTCTGAGCAGCAGAGTTGATGAGAGAACTCTAGATGATTCTCCTGTGTGAGGCAGTGGGAATGAAGATCTATAGAGTGGACGTGCCTGTGGATGAGCATAGGTGAACGTGTGTAGATCTGGTTCTTCTGTGTACTGCAGTGAGCCAGAGCTATGACATCCCTATGGATGTGCCCCTAGAGGGTGTATCAGATCCTTTGCTATATGTTGTTCAAGAGTCAGACCTACATGTAACCCTAATTGTTATGTAAACGGTACAGGTTGGCCCCACCGTAATGTGATTAATAATAAATGCAAAAGATAATTAATATTGCTAATAATAATAATAATAATAATAATAATAATAATAATAATAATAATAATAAATTATAAAGTGACTTAGAGAGGTCGACCCTGTTGAGCCAATAGACGCCTTTCTTGATTGGTCAAGTCTAATATAAGTAAGGCATGATTCCCCATTGTGGAATCATATCTTCCTTGTGAGTTTGGAAATTTCAGCAAACACATCTACTTAGGAAAAGGTGCACACCTCTCTTGGGCACTAAAGTTCTAGGGTTTGAAGCACCCTCTTGTGTACTAGAATTTATCTTCATGGAGGTCTTTCTCTTGAAGAATATAGAAAAGGATTTGTGTAATGTCCCCACTTTGGGACATCATTACATTTTAGGGTGTTATGATGACCAGAGCAACCAGATGGATGTTATAGCGAGTGTAGTGACTATTGAGGGATATTTTGGGGTCCGACTTGCATCGCTCATCCTATTTCATCATTATGATCCATTCCGCATAGATTGGCTTTGGTTCTGTTGCATTCCGATGATTTCCATGATTTTGAGTATTTTGAGCGATAGGTTAATTAAATTCACTGAAGAGGTCATTTTGGGCACAATACTTGGAGGAACCTCTAAGTGTAATAGCTCATTGGAGTCGGGAGGAACAACACTATAGGATAGGATGATGAAAAGTGACTTTCAGTGGCCAAGGAAGCCACAAGGAGAGATAAGGTGTTTTTTAGAGGTAAAAAGGTTAATTAATTAATTAATTAATAATTAATAAAGTAAAAGTCACTTTGGAGGGACAAGGTGAGCAGGAAGTATAAAAGATAGGCAAGGGCCTCTATTCACTCATTCATGTATGATTATCATTTTGATATCTGGCTTCTAGTTGGTGAGCCCATACCTTGGGGGTTTTGAGGGTTTTGACTTAACAAACTGTAGAGGACGATTTGGTGGTGAAAGATTCCACCTAGCTTGTTCCAAGCTTGGTCTCGGAGATGCAATACTCTCCCACACCATTCTACTTCAGATCTATTCACTTGTAGAGGAGTTCTACACCAGTTACAGGTACAGGAGGAGAGAGGGCGCACCAATAGAGGTTTGTAGAAAAGGGGGGGGATGGGGGGAGGCGCACCATTGATTGAAGGAAGGTTCGATCTAGCCAAGGAGAAGGGATTTTGGAGATTTGAGTATTTGGGTTCTTCTTGCAAGGTCTTCACCATCACTTCTAGTGCCTTTTGAGAGAGTTATAAGGTACAGATGATTTCTGAGAGCATTGGGACGAATTGGAGGGGTTATACCTTAGATCTGACCCGGAGACTTCACCTAGTGACTTGCAGTGTCCCGATCTATCTTTCTAGCAAGTTTCGGGGCATTTGGAGGCCTCCTTCATCAGGGCCGAATTATTGGGCACTTCAGGGTTTCAGGAGGGCACAACTTCATTGGAGGATTCGCATTTGGAGGAGTTATCCATAGCATTTCGGCCTGAGACTTCAGGAGGGGGATCCTATCACCCCGATTTAGCATTCTGCCGAGTTTGGACTCATTTGGAGGCTTCCTCCAGCTAGGCCGAATTATTGAGGGTTTCAGTCTTCTACTAGAGTGTGACCTTTCCAGTTGGGGGTTTGGTGCTTCATACAACCCAGATCTCTTCTTGCATTCATCTTCATTGTGTATTCAACCTTTGGAGGCTTGTAGTCTCTTATTGGAGCATTTTGTAGTAGCTCTTATTAGGTTTATTGGATCCATCTGTTGATCATTCCAGATCTGCATCATCCTTGTATCAGGTTCTTGCTGATTATAATAATAAAGGTCAGATCTTTGCTATTGGTTTCATATCTGGTGTATATTGTATTTCCATTGATTATATCTTCAGATCTATGTGTGATAACTGAATATAAACCCTAAGGCCGAACTTAAGAGGTCAACCTGCATGTAAACACTCAAACATAAGTAAATCAACAAAGTGTTTGATGAAATGCCACAACCAGAAACAGTTTAAAAATCATGCAAAAACGCAATGTTCTTGGTCTCTTGGCTTGGGAACGTTACAGTGGTATTAGAGCTTAGATTCCTGCTAGCCTGAGGGTCTTCCATAAGGAGAGATGGATGTGTGGGATTTTATTGGAAGGATTGTTGATCGTGAGAGGGAATATCAAACCCTCAATGAGAATCTCAGAGATCTAGTAACATTCCATCAGTTTGTATCCTTTAAAAATCCTTGTTGGAGTAAAGATAAGGTTACACATTGGATCGACATAGTAGAGGAAAAGAGAGCCAAAGAAGCTAGATGGAGGGAGGAACAGAGAAACCCCACACCCATTAGGAGTAGACAACTTTGCTACAGTTGCAAAGCGCCTTGGGAACCCGATCATAGATGTAGGGGTAAAGGTAAGAAGCACATTATTGAGGTGCACTATGACAATGATGATGAGGTGTGTGAGGATGCAGAGATAGATGCTTAATTGGACCAGACCGATGATGATAGACTCTTGCACAGAGGCTATTGATTCTTGCACGCTTGGGGAGGATAGTGACCCTTGCGCATTAGAGGAACAGGGGGATGGACAGGATGATAGCACCTTCAGTAGTCATATCACATACTGTTGATGACCTTACACCTCAGCAGAGTGGTGAGATTAGTGAGGATTCACAGGTGTTAGCACCTACAGATGACGAGCTTCCTATGATGACCGTGACACATCTGTTATCTTTCCAGACACCCATGATAGCCACGACACATGAGGATATCAGTTGCATTTAAGATGTGATAGAGGAGCCGTATGTGAGGGATGCACACCAGGGACATATGGATCCATAGATCCAGGAGGAGAGACATGATGTACAGACAATTGACCTTACACACACATATCAGCATGAGGTGAGTGTCTCACTTCTTTTGGAGACTCCACTGTTTGATCAGGTTGGGGAGATTGATAGTTGGATGGGATACTTACTTCTAGAACTAGCTTGCAGTGATGAGGATGTACCCCTTATTGGTCAGGATGACCATAGCATGTGTCTGGACACATCTATATGGGTTCCAGGCGCAGATGATAGTAGCAGGGTGAGTGCATAGGAGGATACAATTGCTCATATAGGTTACAATGTGATTCAAAGGGAGCTAGCAGTTCATGATGATATACAGTTGCATGTAGAAGGACCCAGTAGCACAGTAGACAGTGGGTAGTTCAACACTTTATCTTTTGCAGAGAGTGTTGTTGGGGATTCCAGTGTTGGTACTAGTAGTGAGAGGCATGAGGTGGCACCTCAACATGACTGTGATCAGGAGTCACATCACTTAGCATGACAGTTGAGAGTCAGTGAGGATATCATTATGGCAGCCACTAGGCGTTTTGATGACACACATGCATTGGTGGTCGATTACTGTTGGAGGGCAGCAGTGGCACAAGGTAGTGCAGATGAGGGATTTGCCATGGATGACCTTCATACTCTCAGGGAGAGAGTATCTATGATGAGGATTGACTACCTACAGTTGTTCACAGACAGGGACTACCTACTAGGGATTGGCGCGATGTATCACGGGGCTCTGAGGGAGCAAGAGTTGGAGATGGACAGACTCACCCATGAGTTGGAGAGCACCCGAGGATTCTTGAGAGGCACACAGATAGCTCTTCAAGATTCAGAGTCCAGATCAGAGGAGCCTCTTGAGGAGATTCACTGGAGATCCACTGCATCTATCTTAGTGGAGGGTCAGATATGCCCTTCGGTCACGTGGTTAGAGGATGTTGGTGGTCTAGCAGAGGAGCACTAGTTGATGGAGGAGCATGAGGAGTATCCAGGATCACTGATGAGTATGGGGGGCTATGATCAGGGGGTGCAGGAGCTACCCTCTACGAGGATCTTTGAGACAGTCGAGCACTCACATATGCATAGGGACTCCAGAGCCAGTGACATTTTTGAGGACACTTCCATTTGTGTTTCGAGAGCGGTTGACCTCTATGTAGAGGGTGATCCAGTAGTGCACCCAGGATCTACGATGTAGCATGAGTATACGGGAGATGACATGAGTATGCCGGAGCATACAGTGGTGAGTGATATCTCACAGAGACATGTTGAGATGTACGGTGGGATTCAGAGCGGTGTATTGCCTTGTAGGGAGGAGACACACTTAGGGCATCATGCAGATGTCACTCCTTTGCAGCAACACATAGTTTTGAGAGATCACCTTCCCCGTATCGATAGTTGTGTGAGAGATGAGAGATGGAGAGTGGTTGACCAACAGTTGGAGGAGTTACTTCTGGTTGTACTAGATGATTGGGGTTCAGTGATGACTACAGGCGAGCATTTATCATGGGTACCGGTAGACGAGATTGTGGTCAAATCCTTGGGATTGACCAAAGCACATGGCATTTTTCAGTCCTACAGTTAGCTAGAGAGGTTTCTGTTAGCCTTTCTCGACACTTTTATCATGGACAGTAGGATGAGGAGAGATAGACAGTGGCAGAGGGCATGGAGAGTGGTTAGGCGGAGACCATCTGACATGAGTGCATTTACGACATACAGCAGGACAGAGGTGGACCGTGTTAGGCAGACAGTTGAGACTTTGTGCGTCATGGTGAGCATCATAGGTCAGGTGATAACAAATGAGCACAAAAGGCTTCCAACAGTGATCAGTCTAACACAGAAGCAGTTAGCGGAGATTGGAAGTGATAAACTTCCAAGTTTGCCATGGGATCTGGGAGTTCATTTTATTAGTTGGATGTTTCACTTCATGATGACCCAGGATGTGCCAAAGAGCCACATACTCCACCTTGGGTTGGTTTGGAGTGAGCTTGCAGGGACTTGTCCTATGGAGCAAGGCAATTTCTCCCTCTTGATCATTAGGATCGGGCGTGGAGATGGTTGGGCAGGTACTACTTCCACAGAGATATTTTTACAGATGCAGCTTCTGGACAACAGGTCCAATTGCCACCAGTATTGCAGCTTGAGGATCCAGGAGTGGGGGATCCAGTATATATATATACAGTTCAGGGTGTTATGATGACTAGAGCAACCAGATGGATGTTAAAGCAAGTGCAGTGACTGTTGAGGGATATTTTGGGGTCTGGCTTGCATCGCTCATCCTATTTCATCATTATTATCCATTCCACACAGATTGGCTTTGGTTCTGTTGCATTCCAACGATTTCCATGATTTTGAGTATTTTGAGCTATAGGTTAATTAAATTCATCGAAGAGGTCATTTTGGGCACAATACTTGGAGGAACCTCTAAGTGTAATAGCTTGTTGGAATCGGTAGGAACAACACTACATGATAGGATGATGAAAAGTGACTTTCAGTGGCCAGGGAAGCCACAAGGAGAGATAAGGTGTTTTTCAGAGGTAAAAAGGTTAATTAATTAATTAATTAATAATTAATAAAGTGAAAGTCACTTTGGAGGGACAAGGTGAGCAGGAAGTATAAAAGAGAGGCAAGGGCCTCTATTCTCTCATTCATGTATGAGTATCATTTTGATATCTGGCTTCTAGCTAGTGAGCCCATACCTTGGGGGTTTTGAGGGTTTTGACTTAACAAACCGTAGAGGACAATTCGGTGGTGAAAGATTCCACCTAGTTTGTTCCAAGCTTGATCTCAGAGATGCAATACTCTCCCACACCATTCTACTTTAGATCTACTCAGTTGCAGAGGAGTTCTACACCAGTTACAGGTATAGGAGGA
>SNQJ01S0141596.1:12661-28977 GCA_010110895.2 Picea sitchensis | reverse complement strand
GGGTATGTGTCTGTTCAGTATATTATTATTAATTCTGGCCGACTTCTTCTCTTGGAGGCTAATAGCTTAATATAAATTATCTTCTTGAGCCGACAAGGCTTCTAGGGTTATTAGCCAACTCATTAGGGTTTCTCTTGCTTCCCGAAGTCTTCTATTCTCGTTAGGTTCACATGTGGGGGTAAATACCTCCCGCAGCTACCATAATATTAACATCCCCAGGGTATATGTGTTGTTGATGTGCTTGCTTACTTATCTACATAGTTATTGCTATTCGGTTATGATTTGGAATTGTTGAAGTATATTAAGCTGGAATCAAAGTGTTGAAGAAAATAAAAGAATTAATCCGCATAAGAAATCAAGCTCATAATTTAACACTATGCTCCTTATGTTTTTTTTGATATTTTATTTCATATTGACCATTTTTTGTAACTAGTTATGTCTTAGATTTGACATCTTCCATGTTCATGTGTTTCAACTAGGATGATTATATCTTGGCCTGTAGCTATTTTCCCTAGTCTGCAAGTGGTTCTCCATGGGTATCACCAGCAGTTCCATATCATGATTTTTAGTTTGTCATGGGTCACAGGGGCCATGCTTCTCTATTTCTTTATTGTGCTTCGGCACTCCTCCACTTTGGCTTAGCTGTTTGAAAGCACTGCCCACAAAGTAAAGGTGAACATTTTGTGAGAGATTAAAGGCGAATTTTCTGCAGTTTCAAAACTACCAATGCCTACAAAGTGCCTTTAGCAAGTTTCAATATTCATCTTGGATTGAGTTGTCAGATGCCTTGGTTTGAGATCAGAATGACTTGCTTTAATTAGTATAGTTGAAAATTGAAATGAATATTGATAATATTCTTAAGGAGAATGATGTTTCTCTTTTGCCATAGTATTGATATTATTCTTGTTTTTGTCCTCCATTTTGCCAGATGCTATTCATGGTAATAAAAATCTCTACTGTAGTGCCTCTAATGGTGGAGATTAAAGCCTCATAAATTGTGCACTAAGATTTACTGATTTTCCGGTACACTTGAGGACGTTGTTAGGTTCATATCATTCCGTACTGTTCTACCATATTTCCTGATTGCAATTTTTTTCTCAATTGTTAATCCATTCTTTAACTGTCACTGTATAGGATAAACAGACTTGACACCATGCTGTGTAGTGCTGCTTTCCAATGGTCTGGCATCCGGATATCTTTCAGTATACTTTAAAAAATTATTTGAGTCCCAGGTTGAAATACAGAGGAGGGAGTGAATAATTATCATTTTTTTTACTATGTTAACAGGTGGAAAGAGGCAATCATGCTTATTTGAGTGGTCTTCGTGAGAAACATTTTGGGGAGATCTTTTTGAATGCTTCCACTTCTCTTAGAAGTTCCAAATGGAAGTCTGCATCACAATCTTCTACAAATTTCCAGTCAGGATTAAATGTTGCCATAACAGGATTGAAGCGATCTTTTACATTTCACAAAGAAGATTTGGACCCCTTTGGAAAACAACTTCTAGACTCCATCCTGGAAGAAGAGAGCATTGAGGATGAAGAGGGATTGAAACACATAGCTCGATATATAGAATCTATTGAGACTCAGACAAAGGAGTTTTGGCTTGTGTTTCGGAACGAAGGTCAATCCTTGTCAAAATTGATTTACACAGCAGATGAAAGGCATCAAAATAGTGAAAAAGAAAAGTCAAGGACGAGAGAGAATTTTCAGATCCTACAGCCTTCTTCTTGGTGGCACTGGTTGCGACAGACAGAAGAAGGAAATGAAGTCATGCGCAGCCTTATCCAGCAGCTGGTATTTTCTATGTTTATTCTTAATGTTATTGTATTTGTTTGTTTTGGATTAAAACTTTGGCAATGTACTATTTCTCAAACATATTGAGCTGTTTTTTTTCCATGCATGCCAAACATATTTAAATTTCTTATTGCAAAACCATTACTAGAAAAGGAGCATACAGACAACTTGTTTGTGTTGTATTCGTTCATTCATTTTATTTTTCGAATTTCCATTTATAATTATGTTTAATTTGAAGTTTTCCTTCGGAAACTGAGCACCAGTAAATGCTGCACATTGTTTAAGGTAATTTGACCCTATGTTACTTATGATTACAGCTGAAGACATTAATTCTAATAATGACAGAAAGGATTGAATATAGATTTGTAATGAGTGAAATCAATAATAATATATAATGTTTTCATTAATTTATATACTTCCAAAAGGAAGTAAAAAGGATTCTATACAATCAAGCTTCTTGAATTAATGGGTAGATTTCTGTATAGAGGTTGTTCTTTAAAGCTGTTTATTATGGTTACGAGTAGCTTTGTTTGCATCTGAACAGAATTACACTTATACAGAATATTCTGTGTAATGAATAGAAAAACTTATTTAATTGCATAAATCTTTCATGTACCTGACAATTTGTTTTTGCATTCTATCAGGATTTTGCGCTATTCAAATGTTTCGTTTTATGCCTAATTTTGCCTGGACCATTTCTAGTGCTCGGCATTATCATGGTTCAAATTGCTTTCTATAGAAAACCCAAATGTCTGTTCATGTTCTGTGACAAAAACCAAAATAACAAAGAAAATTGTATGTAATAAATATATCAAATTGGGTAGAAAAATAGATTGATATCAGAACCAATGTTATCAGAACCGGACCAGTGATTGAACTGGTTGATCCCAGAAACCGGAACTAGATGAAAACCAGAAACAAAACCGGTCGACCGAAAAATACATAAAATATTCAGGTTTTGAAAAAAATAAATTCATGTGCATCCATGTGATTCCAAACCTTTATACACAGATGCAAAGTTTCTCATGTATATAGCAAGACTGCATATAACAAATAATACATCAGTGCTCCCTCCCAACCTGGGAGTCTTCCTTTTTCAATAAGGAAGTCGTCTCCACGAGCTCCAGCTTGAGTACGCAAACTCTTTCATCTTGGACAGAAGCTTTACCAAAATGTCTGCTTATCTGCTCATCTGTGGGGATATGTATTGGAGAACCTCTTTCTCCTCTCTGGACTTCATCACGGATAATGTAATGCTTGATTTCAAATGTACTTCGGTCTGGAACACTGGTTTTCTCTGAAGGCTTCATGTAGCTTTGATCAATAAAGTATATCATTGTTGGAACACTGGAACATATCCATGTGGCACTTCTTCTGTCATCATGAGATCTGATCTACTGAGTAATCATCTTGATACAATATCTCTGTTATAGAAAATCTTCACCACGCTTCTGCTGTACACTGGAGGTTCTCCACCAAGTTATCTTTTTCCATCTGCATACAAGGGTCTCTTTCTGGTATGCTTCAAAGTCTTGAGGTTGCTCTTTATACGCTCTTTGTTCAATTGTTCTAGAGAACAGTCTTTGCATTTATCTGATGTAGAACTCCAACTCATGGATGTTGCGGATGATATAATGACTCATGTAGAGATATGTCTGGTTTACTGGAACAAGTAATCATCATAGTCTTCTCCCTCCATCTGGGAGAACCTCTAGTTCTATATCTCTCAATGCTTTCATAAGTCTTCCATACACTGTTCTTCATCACGATTTTCAGTTCTTCTGCTTTATTGCTTTTAGTGAGTTCATATTAGGCTGGTAATCTTGTGATTCTTAATACCATGACTGGTTGTTCTGGATTCTCTTTCTTTCTTGGAATATTCATGTTCTGCTTGATGTGTTTCTTTAGTTCTCGGGTCCATGGAGTTTCTTATAGATTCCATGCCTTAAAGATTCCATTTCTTTCTTTCATCATAGGATCACGGATGTGGATGGACAACCAGGGATACTTTAAGGCTTCTCTTCGAAGAAGACTTCTTCTGAGGTTGAACTGGACACATACTGTCTTTCATAGCTATTACCATGGATATATACTTCATCATCTTCAATGGATCATAGGATTAGCTCCTTCCTAATCCTTGCTTCATGTATGAGTGCATATAATCGGCTCCTTCCGTCTAACAGAGTCCACGCTTCTGCTTGCATCTTTATTTTCTTCTGCAATATATAATTGGCTCTCCTTGTCTAACAGAGTCCACGCTTTCGTCTTGTTGTCTTCTGCAAAACGTCATAAGTCTTTCTTTAATTTCCTCTTGATTGTTGACTTCTTTCTGTCTTTGCTTCTTCTAAGTCTCTTCATGATTGATTCGGCATATCTTGCAATAGCTTCCACATGATTTGTTTGACGTATTTCATCCTTTCATGTGTATTATCTAATGATATCAATCCTTATCTTGTTGTTCTTCCATAGGTATAGTTGTTCTTGGAACACATTATCTTTCAAGAGATAGATATACAAGATATGTACAGAGATGATACAAACAAGATATGTACAAGAAATAAGAAGAGTATTGTTACCTTTAGAAGAAGAAGTCTCTTTCATCCTACTTAGTCTTCTTTGTAGGTTCCTTTTCTTCGGCAATTGATGCTTCGTGTTTCTCCTTCCTTTTCTTTAGCTCGGGACAATGATTCTTGTAGTGACCATACTTTCGACAGTTGAAGCATTGTATTTCTGAAATATCTTTCTCTTGATTTGTCTTCCTCTTTGAACCAAACTTCCTTTTGTTCCTGAAGTTCTTGAATCTTGCTGTGAAGGCTTGATCATCGTACTTCTTTTGGGGTTTCTCTTTTGCACTGATCCTTGATTCTTCTTGAGCACAGCAAGTCCAAAGTTTTTCTAATGTCGGATACTCCTTTCTTGTGTTCATGCTTGCGGCAAATGCATCCCACGTCTTGGGAAGACCATTGAGTACTATGTTTACCAATTCCTTCTTTGAGACGATCTCTTCAATAGCTTGTAGTTGATCTCTTAATTGAGAGATTCTCACAAAATATGATGTTATGTTTCCCTCATCATTCATCTTCATGTCACGGAGTTCATTCTTCAGACTCATAACTTGTCCAATGTTTCTGACCGAGAAGAGATTTGTTAGGGCATCGTACATCTTCTTCGATGAGTCAAGATGGGATATGTAGGGTATCAAGTGGTCTTTTATAGATTCCACTATGATACTCATAGCATTGATGTCACCGTCTTTGAACTTCTCCATAACTGTGACGTTCTGTGGTTCCTTCTCTTTTCCTTCTTCAAACACTAGTTCCATGATCTTTCCTTTCACGATATTCAACACTTTATTCTTGGCAAGGATGAGGTCGTTCCTAGTCTTCCACGCTCTGAAGTTAGAAGCTCCATCTAACCTGTTCTCTGACTTCATAGAGTAAGTCATGGCTGCTTTGACTTGGTCATCCCTAGATTTGACTAGAAACTCAAACTTGACGTCTTGGCTTGTTGAGAGTATCAAGAGATGCGCTAGGCTAGGGAGCACTGATCTGTTTGAAAATTAGGTCAATCCCTTCACTTAAGGTGCCTCAACGAGAGGATTAGGGTTTCTGCAACTGCACTTACTAGTAACCCTGGTGACAGTGCTATGGTGACTGCTCCTGCTAGAAACCCTAGCAACAGTTCTTCAACAAGCTCAATATTCTTACGGCTATGTTTCCTTCCAGCGGTTAGACTGAATGAAGGAGGTGTGGGCCCATAACCTGTTAGAATATAATGGATGTGCTCGTTTTACCATTGACAATATCTCTATTGTCACCCAACCATAGGCCGAAGCCACCCTTCGAGCACATTAACCTTTACAGAGAATCACTCTGGAAGTAAACCCTAGGCTAGATAGCCAAACAAAGGGTAGCACACCTTTCCCCAAGGATAGTGCACCAACAAGAGCTGATCAGATAGTCCAAACCCTAGCCAAGAGATATTCCAAGCCAAAACATAACTGCTAGCTGCAACAACTGCACCGACAACTCTCCTCAAACCCGTGCACAAAACTGGGCACTACAGTGCGCACAAATGCTGCTCTGCAATTCTGAGACTGCCTGCCAGAATGAAGACTGTCCTCTTGTATTTATAGTAATTTTGGCTAACTGCCTGGGCCGACTTCTCATTTTGGGTATCTGTCTGTTCAGTATATATTATTTATTCTGGATGACTTCTTCTCTTGGAGGCTAATAACCTAATATAGGTTATCTTCTTGAGCCGACAAGTCTTCTAGGGTTATTAGCCAACTCATCAGGGTTTCTCTTGCTTCCCGGAGTATTCTATTCTCGTCAGGTTTACATGTGGAGGTAAATACCTCCTGCAACTACCATAATATCAACACAATGGCCTAGAAAAACTTGTCCAAATGAGCTGAGACTTGGTCCTAGGGTGTAGGGGTTCATAAACCATTTTATTTGAGTACTCATACCCCTATACAAAATCCCCAAGGACCACTTTTTTACATTTTACATAAAAAATAATTAAAAATCCCCAGTTTGTGGGAATTTTAATTATTTAAAAAATCCTATCAAAACTTAACAGAATTCCGCAAGACTCTAGGAGATGTATAGCATGGTCATTTACAACACTTCTAGACCTTAGTCACCCCTTGGGCTCGATCATTAGAACAACTTTCACCACTTTGGAGAATTATTGTGAGTGAAAAACTCGAGGATAATTAAAATTGCAGTTAAGCAAGGTTAATTACCTGAGGAAAAAAAACACTCGATGAAAGGACTCCCCAATGATAAAGTCCTAGGTAACTAGACAAAAATTGACTCATGCTAGCATATTACAATATTATACCACGCAGGGGAGCGGAAATTCCGATTACATAGAAACGCGTGTCGGGGGCAAAATTTGCCCCATTGAGAAAAAGTCTTCAAAACGGTTGTACCACTAGGTACATATCTTCATGGAACATGGAGTTGACCCCTAGTTGAAATAGGTGGTCATCAGGCCCCATCTCTAAAATTATAAAAATAAAAATAAAAATGATAAAATCCCAACAATAACAGTTCGTCTCATGTAAATTTATCATTGTGCAATGTAAATACTAAATTCAAATTTGTAAATGATATAAACACAATTGAGATTCAGATTCAGAAATGAAATACTTGGTTCTTTCAGATTCATCATTCTAGAATCTACATAGTACTAAGCAAAATAGTAGATATTGAAGTTTAAAATAGTAAATTGAAGTTACTCAAAAATAGTGAAGAGTGATGTTTGAGGTGATCAATATCTAGAGTCACGACTCAATAGTTAAAACTGAAAATTAACAATGGACAATGAACACTAAAAATAAATTGAGCATCAATGTGTCAATCCCATTGACTGGTCCTCTACATCCATTTGCTGCATGAAGTTTGAACTTTGCATGTGAAATGTGAGATAGAGATAGGTTTTAGTCTTTAGAAGACTTTATGCCTTTTTTATTTTTATTTTTTAAGGGTTATAGGAAAAAAATCGGGAGGGGGGGCAGCAAGGGGAACTCCTAGGTGTCCCCCTTTTCGGTGTGGGGGGGTGCCTAGGCATCTCCCTTTTCAATGGGGACGCCCAAAACCCCCCCTCTTTGGGAAACACACTCTACACGTTGGGTAAACATGACCTTGTGCATTTCCCCGCATTTCCCAAAAAGGGGGGCGTGGTGAAACGTTTACTTAGGCACCCCCAAGTCCCCAGACCGTGGGAAGCCAGGGGGAGTGGGGGTGCCCTTGACCTTGGGGGATGCATCCCCGTGTAACACTGGTTAAGAGAACCTATGGATGAATGGATTTCATGATTGATAGGTTATATAGAAGGCTGGAAATTAAATATAAAATTTAAAGCACCTACCAGCTCCTATATACTTCATAACTAATCAGATTTAACACATGCAAAAGGGAATAGTTTTCTAAATGTTATCAAGTTGATCTTTGCCAAAAGGTAGGTTATGAAACACAGATTTTCAAGAGGCTAAAGGAGTCTTTAGCCCTCAAGTAAAAGACCAATTTTAGAAGATTTATTAATGTAAAGCTAAGGTCCTTTACAGCCAACAAGTGGCATTAAGGGGGCTGAAAACCAATCTAGAAATTAAGATGTTTCAATATGTATTTTCCAGATTTTAATTCTGGCCAAAAAAAAGGGTTGTAAAGAGTAAAATTTTAATGGTGTTTGAAGAGGAGATCACTGCTATTATTACTTGGGCTATGGGGTCTCTTAAAGAAAGTTTTTATAGTGCTATTTTTCACTTGTTTAGGGCTGTTAGTAGATAAATGAGGCATGCTACAGCCACTAGTTTTTTGCTGTAATATAATTTCTAGAACATTTCATGAACTCTAATGAAGAAGAAACTTGCCAAATTCTTGGGAGAAAATGCTCTTTAATAAAACTCTTTAAGTATATTTCTAATGAAGAGAATCTGCATTTACTTCAATATTTCATTCGCCACATACATTAGAAATTTAAAGAGATAACCATTCATCCATAAAATTCTTACAATCAAGATTGATAATACCCGGATTGTATTCTCCCAATAAGTTTGACAATTTGAATATGTTTTTTACTTTGTATTTAGCAAATAAAATCCTTTACATCAATGCTCCAAAAGCTCTAAAAGAATATGCTCCAAATGCTCCAAAAGCTCCAAAGAATAGTAAAATATAAAGAGTTACAACAGTTATTTGGAATTGTCAACAAGAAAGGTCGATTTGCTCATGAGAGGCTTCATCTCTCTCCAAAGAGGTTGACCCAAGTTAAAAATAACCATAAGCATCCATACGTGGCACGTGTGAGCTAGAGATGAGATTCCATGCATGCCAAATGTCTAAGAGCCAAATCGATCCATCTAGAGAAGAGTGTGAGCTTGCCAAGTGTTATTTGCTGTCCCACATGTGCCATAACAGCTAGTCAACTTGCCAAAAATAATTTCTAGCACATTTCCCAAGTCAAACAGCTAGTCAAAGATGCGCCAACAACTATCCAATGGTTAAAAGTCATGCAAGAAGTGTGCAAGTGTCCACACGTGTGCGATAGAAGCTTCCTCATGCTCTCAAGAGGGTATGACCCACCTCTCAATTCAGAATAATAATAAAATAATACAAATTTTCCCCCCACGTGTGAAAAAAACAGGTGTACTCCATCTAGGGTCACAATATTTTCATGTAACATCATCGCCTAGTGAAAAAGATCATTATATGAGCTAGGATGAATTGTAGGAGGCCCCTATGTACACTCATAACACATAATCAACAGTTAAATTTCCTAATCATCCTCAACATGCATGCATTAAATAATTAAACCTGAAATAACCTTATTAGACATAACAATTAGTTGAATAAAGTGTAAATATATGTCATATCTACTAGGAAGCCCACACATGAACCCAATATCACCATATAATGTAGAAATAACACCATGTGAATGTTGGAGCATAAAAAAGGTGATTATGACTACCGAATAATAAAAGGGGGTGATGTGACTTACACCCTCTTAACCAAAATAACACCATGGCATCACCACAATGTTAAATACACTGAACTATGCCATCCAAACCATCAACAGGGACATGAACTGATTGCTTTGCACATGACAATTGTTACCCTTCATATTGGCATGAGTGGTAAATTGTGATTCTCATCACATCACAGGTCTTTCAGGGGTAATTTGCAGGGATGATGACGATCTTAAGATGCATACCTCTTATTTTTTGTTTGATGATACTGCATCTTGATGGCGATGATTGTGGATCCTCCATGATGTTGCTTGAGGATGGTTGAGCATAGCGGTCCTCCTTGATGGATTATGTGGTTGATGGTCTTGGATCATGTTACTTTCTCCATAGTGATATATTCCTTGATGCTTGGATTATTCAACATTAAGGGCCTATCCAAGGAAATGGTTCATTCAACAAATTATGTTAATCGAATGTTAATAACTAAAAGTGTTCCTATTAGTCATACAAGTGGTAATTTGGACCAGCATTCAAGTCTATTACAGAGGATTGTTTTAGCCTTTAATTAGATATGAAAGTGTGTGAATCTAAGGCTGAAAGTTAAAACAGTTGTAAATCTAGAAAATTTCAATCACTTACTAAATCTGAAAATTATGATCAATGAACAGCCATGTAAGATGACTCAGTTACCCTATTCAAACACAGACTTTTGGGACAGCAAGACAGATTTCCACAAAGACGTAATTTCCAACTCAAATTAAAGGTAATCTACCATGCGACCATGGTTTCTAGGGCTCAGTTTTTATGTGTAAGCAACAGAAATTTCCAGATCTACTTAAAACAAAAAAGAAAAGAATGAAATTTACTTTTGATTGGCTTAGGAGTGAGTAGTGCTTAGCTACCAAATTTGGGCATATGGGGTCAACTAAAGCTCTTCATGAAAGCTTAAGGCCGACTAAAATATAGATAGGGCTGAAGTACTCAAATCCTAGAAAATTGTTTTGTAGGTGATTTCAGAAACGACAAAGGAAAATCCTAGAACAAAGATTTTCACAAATCTTGAGAGGGGATCTACTATGCAAGAGCTAAGAGGGCATATAACCAAGCCTTGAGAAATATAACCACACTTAACTATTCCAATATCTAATACCATAGAATTTTAGAGAAAGAGCTCACCCAAAAATCGACAAACAAGATCATATGCATTTGAACATTCATCCATCAATTGAGCATCCACACAAATAAGTCCACTTTAGCACTCTAATCAACCATCCATAGCATTGAGATAGCACCTATACAAAAGTTTTGAGAGTGTATTCTCCACAAGCTTCTAGCTAATTTTACAATGAGAGCAGCTTTTCTTATATAGAGAAGAAAATCAACAACCTCCTCAATAGAATAACAATAAAATCCAGAGCTAGCCTAGAAATCCATAAAGAACTATTATCTCTTCAACTAACTAGAGATATGTATTCAACAATACAATAAAAAGTGAGGTGGTTATGCCACATGTACAAAGTCTCCTAGGAAGGAGGATGTTCTCACTAAAAATAGGAAGAATATGGTCAAGAGTCTCCAACATTTCTCCTCCAAGCAAGGTAACTACCTCAACAAACTCCTCAAAGTGGGATTGGCCCTCAAAATGAGCAAACAGCTAGCAAGAAATGGTCCTTTAGGCTGCACGTGTGAGCTCCCAAAGGTGGACAACTCCTATAAATAAGCAATGATCATCCTCCAATCAAGGAATGAGGTCTAACAACCTCCATCAATCAAGGTCGACCCCTCCAAAAGCTGAAACAGCTGGCACATGTGGCTCAACATAGGTTGACGACTCTCCTCAACATGCTACAACACCCAAAGCATGTCCTACAACACCCAAGGAGGTGGATGACCACTCAAAAGTGATGATTAATGCCTCCAAATATGTGCCAATAGGTGGTGAACATCACATGGCATCTTCTAATAGCTCAATGACTCTTTTAAATTTTATCCCCTTTTGAACTTGACCATGGTGTTGACATCATTAACCTTAATTACATGTGAAAACCCTTAAGACAAGATGCATTCCCTAGGACTCTAAGTTAGGTGTAGGTGATGTGATGAATGTGGTACTAGGGAAGAGGTGTTTTCATGAGTTGATCCTCATAGTCACATAGGATGAGTGAAGAGGTCTTCCCCTTAGCTTTCAAGAGCTAGGGGTATCATTTATTGTTCCACATGTGTGCCTTTAGAGGGAGTGCTTAGCATCGAGTTACCATTCCTTGAGCCTCTTTTTCTTACTATCCCTTTTTTCTTTTTAATTTGCTTAGTCCCTTCTTCCCCCCCTTTTTTTAGTTTTAGAATAGGACTTGGGAAATTTGGGCTTTATAGGAAGGTGGCACGGCTCATGCATATAATATGACTTTAACTGCTTCTACCTTGAGCATTTTTTATCTCTTTGCTTTTATTAGGCATTTTCATACATGAGATTTTTCCTTTTTATTTTGGACCTTGCTAGATGACATATGATAAATCAATCACAAAGTGAAAATGATGAATATGCATGAAAATGGTAAGGAAATGACAGGGTGTGAAAAATGGCCAGGGAAAAGGACATGAAACACCTACCTAGGTCGCTATTACAACTTGACTCATAAGGTGACACACTTATCTAGAGGTATTTTATGAACACACCTTGGTACAATCTAGTAAGAGACAACAATTTAGAGGGTTATGAGCCATTGTAGAATACACCAATGATCACCATGGGTCATGACCCACATCCAAAGAGAAACATCATCATGTGTGAGAATAAGAGCATAATCTACAACACTGTCCGGTACAATCTCCGTCAAACACCTGACATCATGGGTGTCAGCTGAGCAAATGACAGAAACATCTCTGGCAAACATCCATGGACAATCCATAGATCTCATCTGTGGAACTGCTGGTTGTGATAAAAATCACAAGTGAATTGATCCTCTAGTTACCTCTACAAGTCATGCGATAACAATAGACAGATATGTGAAAGGTCCTTGTCTGTCATAGAATCCTCTAGCAATTAGCAGTGTTAAAAGGGATCCTGGCCAAACTTTATTGTCTCTATCTATATGATTTGTGTGAAATAGACACAGTTATGTGGAATCTCCAGAGAAGTTGTTTCCATCTACTTTCTGTCTTCTGAAAATATTTATGCTGACTAAGCTATGAAAGAGAGAACTCTTTTCCTTTTATATGAGAAACAGTTTTATGATGCTTAATTTTGCAATGATCATGCTTTAAATTTTACTTTCACACTTAAGTTTATTTTTATTGTCGTATTTGAAATTAATTTTTATCTCAATCATTTGTATTATTGTGCTTTCATATAGCTATGGGCTACCAAAGCATGCCATGATCGCAACATCACACACAGAGACATAAAACCAGGTTAGAATGCTCTTGTTTCCTGACTTGTTTTGATTTTTATCAAACTGAGGAATCTGTTGACAATGATATCGATAACACATCCCAACTGAATAATGTAAATTTTCCTGAATTTAGCATTTTTATCACAGCCTAACAGACTGTTTTGTTTGAGAGTCAAAGATATTTGGAGAGAGTTAACTTTATGCAAACAGTCTGTCCAATACAATTCTAGTACTGATGTCTAAATATACATAGATATGTATGGGGCCACAAACTTATAATGGGGGAGTGTAATGCTGTATTTACTATTTCCAAGTTTAAAGGAACTTTTGATTTAAATAGTTGCAAACATTTGACATTTTTGCATGTAGTAAACTGACTTTAGCTTTGCTGGTAATTTTTGTCTTCAACCAAAGAGAATATGGTAGTTTGTGCAACAAAGGGAGGCTCTGGCGACTGTTTGAGAGGTCTTCCAAGCAAAACCTGGCCTTATAATTTGACCATGTAAGTTATTTTAGTAGTTGAAACTTGATAGTAGAAATGCCTGGAGTCAACCAGTATCTTGACTTGCTTGTCTTGCTGGCTTATATCGAGGTTCATGAAATTTAACAATAGGCAAGAATTTCATAAAGATGTATACCATTGCCTTTTTCTTTTCAAGTAATATGAATGCCAAACCTTTAGTTATACAAAAGATTTGCATACAATTGAAAGTTTGCCTGGAAAAGTGAGTGCATTACAGCAAAGTATATTGGGAAGCTATTTTCAGATCTATCTGAAAGAGAAAAAACATGAAGCTTGTACTGGAGGTGCTTTTAGAATGGGTTTTGGTCAGTAGTGTGTTTGTGAAAGGACCAAAGAGACTACCTTCAAATTGGAAGTTCTCATATATAACATACATGCTCATCTTAGAAGGATATGTTACGGTAGAACTTAAAACATAAAATTATATTTAAACTATCATAGAACTCTATTAGGTTTCAGGGAACTTGTTTTCATTTAAGCTAATTATTCTCATTTGTGATGTAGTATCTTTTGTTTTATGTACTAACAATTTAAAAATTAAATCTGGAAATTAAAATAGAAGCTGAAATGGTTCTAGTTTATTGTGCCAATGCAGTCTGATGGTCCTCTCATGGTATTTATTAGGAATTAGAATTAAGTGTCTTAGGACATAATGTAATTAAGTATCTTGCTAGCACCTGCGGGAGTGTGTTCTAGTGGCAAGCAGTGAGGTGATCGGGCTTGTATTAATGTGGAGAGTCAAGACTATTATCCCCTAGCCTAAGGATAACTAAGGAGATCACGTCTCGAGGCCCACAGGTCCTAGAAATGGAGTACTGAGAGCCAGTCGACTTAAGCATGGCCTCAGAGGGCCCCTCTTTTCTTCATTGTAGTCCACGTATCACCAACAACAATATCCATCACACCAGCCTGGTCCTGAAGTAGCAGTGAGTCTTGCTCCATGAGGTAATGAGTTCGGGTATCATGGTATGTATCACTTTGATTTTTGAAGCACTTGAACATGTTGTATTGAATCCTTCTTCATTTCATGATGTTTTCTTTGAAATTATGCCCTTTTGCCTTGTTCATACCTGGAAGGGTGACACGGTGCCCTAGTAAGTTGATTTCCCTTTAGGATGGGTTGCTACTGGGTGGATCTGTGAAAAGTCATTGTCCGTTCCCTCCATACTTATCACTTTCCATCTTTATTTCTCCCACTCCCCTATCCTTGTTTGGGCATTGGGATTGGCTACACTAGGTAGGGTTGTACCTTATCTCGTGGGATGAAGGGGTTAAAGGCCCAGAGGGTAAAAGTAGCTGGAAAGAGTTAAAAGCCAATTTTGAAACCTTGGAGATGCTTTGCCCAGGGATCCCCGAGAAAGCAGTGAAAATCTTCTCAGTAAGAAAAGGGGACCCATAAGATAACATAAACACTCAAGGTATTAGTTGATGGATAGGAGGTCTCATCATGAGCCGACCTATTATGACCATGGGCATGTAGCGGTATGGCATTACCACCTATCTGGTCACCAAACCAGTGTAGTGGCTCTTGGTGGCGTAGCCAAGAGAAAGGGGGTCTCATTACGAGCCAACCTTCTCATTTCTGAGAAATGTTTGTGGATAATGCTGCCACCTCTGGTCATCAAGCCAGGACAATGGCCCTCAACTATTCCCTTGAAGCACAAGAGAAAAAGATCAAAAGAAATAAAGCTAAGAATAAATGGAAATGATTGGGCTAGGAAACAATTGCATCCATGACAAGGTGCAACTCTCCCTCCATAAAGGCACCCACAGGTAAGACTCTACATTTCCCTATTATCGCATGCACCCCATGCCCAAATATTTATCCCATGCCACCTCATACACTTACATGACTTGGACTAGACTCCACCTGGGAAACACCCCAATCTTAAGAGAGGTTAGCCCAATAGGATACCCTGAGACCCTCTCCAAACCTAACTTGTCAAATTGCATAATGTCTTTGAGCATTTGTTTGGGGTTAAGGGGGGTTTGATGCACATGTTTGGGTAATTTAATTATTATATGTGATTTACATACTATGATCCTTGTGACTTATGAATCGTTGGAGGGTGTACTTGTTGTTTCTGCAGGACCTTTCCCGATGGATAGGTACACATGAGGGAATGATTAGCTCAGACCTTCATGGGGGCTCAAAGTCGATAGATGGATACTGAAACCCTAGCTAGGGGTAAGAAGAGATTGAAGGCATGCACCAGATGAAGGAAGGATGTTGCCTTTGGAGGCACTATGGAAGACCTAGACCTAAGGTCCAATGCTCCTCCCACTTGAATGTTGTCCTTGGAAGGCCTTGGACGTCACCTCTGCAGCCCTAGACGTCACCTGTTGGCTGGGGTTGTCACCTTGGAGGCATTCATGAGGCTATTGGCACGTGTGGGAAAATTTTAGGCCTTTGGAGGCCCAACGTTTCATCTCCTTTGCCCAACGTCCCACACTTGAGGCCCAACGTCACCCTTGGAGGGCATGACGTCACCTTTGGAGGTCTATTTAGATGCAAATTGAATTTATTTTGTTAAAAATGTAATTTTTGAGTAAACTGGCCAGGTCAACCTTGATATTTTGATCTAAAATAATTAAAGGTCGTAACTTTGGTATAAATAGACATAAAGTGACATTCATTTTCATCATAACACATCACACACAAGTGGTGGTCTGAATTTTCACCCTCTTTAAGAGTTATTGGATGAAATAACTAGTGCGCACTATTATCCCCATTTCGTGGATAACTAAGGAGATTATGTCTTGAGGCCCTTAGGTTGCAGATATGGAGTGCCAAGAGACTACATGACCAACAGTACCCTTTTGCACAGATGGAAACTCCTCTCACCACCACAGATGGCCACAGATTTCCAGATGGCATCCACCACATTAGATGGCTTTCGGAAGGCAGTGGGCCTTGCTCCATGAGGTACAAGTGGGTATTATGGTGAGCATCATTTCAATATTTAAGCCAGTTGAGTATGTTGTATCTTAGATTGCTCTAGATTTCATGATATATAGTTGGACATTATGCCTTTTTCCTTGCTTCACCTTGGTGGTTGACATTCTGCCTGTTATCGCACAGTTTGTAGCTAGGTCAAATGGCTATAAGATGGAGGTCAAACTGTCGTAA